>CM021102.1:81713159-81904788 GCA_007115665.2 Sequoiadendron giganteum | reverse complement strand
TAGAGATATCCATACTTCATTAATCTAAAGCTTTCAAAGATGGAGAGTGCACAAAGTGAGGGGGTGTCGATGAATGAATTCATCATCATTGAAGAGGTCGAGTGTAGTCCTCTCATTAGGCTGCTATCAGACCAATTGAGAGAAATCTTTGTCATCTAGAGATAAATAGAAGAGGAAGTGTTGTGTGGCATACTGGGAGAAGTATTTTTTAGTAAATTTCATGTACACAATGCCACACTTCTTGAGCATTTCATTTACACCATTGTTCATACTTATGGACATCGAGACTAGGGAATGAGGGTAGCGGAGTACCTAGTTAGGCCTGAATTCCTACATAGAGTGAACATGGCTATTGCGGGGCTTAACAATTATCCATAGAGCAGTCTTGTTGGTTACACTATCTATATTGTGACCACGACCTAGAATGAAGCAACTAAAGAAGTTGTAACCCTCCTTCATGTAGGTTTGGTGAGGAATGATATGGGGCTATCCACCCAATTCTTGCAATCCCATGAAAATTTGCTGGCACTGAGCCAGATTGAACACCTCGAGGAGGTGGTGGAGGGAATCCCCATGCTATTGTTTACTTTATGTGTTTGAAAGATAAAATTTTTTATTTTGATGCCCCCAATTTTGTAACCAAACACCAATTTTGTAATATCGATAATATATATAATATAATACAACATTTTGATATCTTGGTGTTTCTACGCTTTTTAAATATTTTTATGTTTCAATTGCATTTGTTGTATCTTTCAATGGTATTCATTTATATTCATTTCCCTACATTTGATATTTCATAGTCATACATTGTTTAAGCATTCATCCTATTTTGCATCAATGTGATTCATTATAAGAAGTTTGAATTAGAACGCATCATAGTGGAATTAACCTATTTTGTCATCCCCTTGGCTTGCTTTCAAACAATGTCCTTTGAGGTGGTGAAATAGAGGGTCCATAGAACTAGGTCGAGAACCACCGATAGTTTTCAAAAAAATTAAAACTCCCGCCCAAACTTTGAAACTTTTAAAATTATATCACTGGTGGTCTTTTAGGAAAGTTTGTCAACTTTGGGTATGAACCACCAACATTAAAATTTCAAGAGTAGACTTTATAAAGGACTTTGAATGCTCAGGGAGTTATAACAATTACATAACATGCCACACAATAATTAAAGAAAAAATTCAAATAGAGAGCAATAAACAAGGGAGTTAGAAGAGCATGGGTAATCACCACCCAAGTTAGACGAACTTAATGAAACACTGCCCAACTTTTAAACTTAACAAAAAAATGAATAGGGACACCAACTCAAGAGGGAATTACCAAAATTGGGGTAATAGTCATCAAGCCCTAGGCACGGTAATCTTGCCAAGGTTGGGACCCGTTACCTTACCCAACTTGGTTTATGTGATGTATAGTCCTTTACCTTACAATATCCTCTTGGGAAGACCCTGTATTCCCACTTTGGGAGCTATAACTTCTACCTTGCATCGTTGTATAAAATTTGTTGCTAATAATGAAGTGATTACAATCAAGGATGACCCTAATGCTATAAACCTTTATGAAATGGTAGTTGTTAGCTGAGCTTAGTTGTTTCCACTCTTAATAATTACATTCCATCAATTGCCTTTTGATGCATTGACATGCTCTTTGGAAGTGCGTGTTTGAAAGGTCGCCCTTGAGACACATGTCTCTAAAGAAGATTAGCCTAAAGTGAAGAATCCTAAGTCTATTCCTTCTTCTTCTTCTTAATCAAATGCATGTCTTGGTGATGATTGGGGGTCCTTGGATTTTTTTGAATTCTTCATCAAAGAATATAAATTTGATCCTATCCACCTTGAACTTCCAACAATTTCATATACCTCTATCAAGGAAGCTGGTTGTCTTCTCACTAAGGAAAATAATCAAGATCATATCAAGGAAAATGATTTTTGTTGAACATCCAAAATACTAAGAGGGGGGTGAATCAATATTCTACAAAACCATTGACATATAATCCATCTAAGCATCATCATAAATCTGACTAAATTATCAAAAGAAGACATGGAATCAAGACACAACATCATCACACATGAACACTAGAGTTTTTACGTGGAAAACCCAAAATAGGAAAAACCATAGTGAGGATTAGCTCACAATATAATATATTCGGATAATGAATATTATAGGGCTCACTGCCAGGACTCACTATACTTGAAAGGATCACAACCAAAATACAAAGAGAGATGGTTCACCACCAAGATACTAAATCTATGGCATACTACCAAAAATATGAACTGATGAAATACACCTTCTATGTGTAGGGTTCAGTTCCAATGAAGCTTTGAATAAGAAACATTGTATTCATAGTAGTCGCTTAACAATTTTGCTTTGTCTCTTCCATACTTGATTGATAAATCATTTAGGCTCTCTTACATATTTCTCAACCTTTTTCAGACATTCGTCTTTTCTTACATCTCTTTTCTTCTTTACACACACTCACACTTCCTCTTCATTTTCCTTGTTCAAAATATCTTATATATACAAGTATATCTCATTCATCAATTAGGTTGGCCTAATTTGATGAAAATAGACCAAGAAAAGTACTCTTGTCAACACCTTATAAGATTTAAACATTTTTATCCAAGTAGTTCATCATATCAAGTCAACATAGATCTATAGAAAATATCCACAAAGTATATTTAACCTTCTTAGTGCATATCATGTAATAGGTTAGCTAGAGCTAGGACCTAAACACAAAAATTACAAACCAATGTACACTTCTCAAAGTGAACACCTTCTAGATCTGATATTTCTTAGGTTTCTCATTATATCGACATCAGAGAAACTACCATTAGAACTGCAACACAAAAAATTCTTCATATGAAAATGTGGAGTCTCCCATACTGATGTACTGAATAGAGGAACAACTGTAATGTACAAAGATGAACTCTGTCAATGATATCTTTTTGTTCACAACACAAAACTTCTCAGGATCTGGGATATAGCTATCTGTAGGAGTCATAATGATAATATTAAGATCATAGAATTGTATCTCTTCTTGTGATAAATTTCGGGCTCAAAAACCAACACACTGGTTCTTTTAGAAAAGAACACTTCTAGTAGGGAATAACTTCTGATAAACCAAAATAAACTTCTCATACTATTCTCACCATGTTGACATCATGTTGAAATCAATGAAAAACTCTTAATTTCCAATAATCTCCCCCTTTGTCATTGATGGCAACACAAGATGTGGAAACTATCAAAGAACCTTCCAAAAACTTTAATTTCAAAAAGGAGTTACATCTAGTCAAAAACTTCCTATTTTCACATGATACTTCTTACTCTCTTTAGGGTCTCTCTCTCCCCCTTTGACATCAATGGAAAAGGAAAAAAATTAATAGATCCTTTGCATATCTGAACACTCCCCCTAAGGAGTATATTCCAAATAGAGATGATGACCGAAGGTAGTGGTTTCTTGAAGCTTGTTAAGAATCCCCCTCCATGAGGATCTCCCTTCATCCCAAAGTCTTTTTGCTCCTACCAATACGCCACATAGATAATTTAGATTGCTCAAGATGTCCTTTCCTTCAACCACAATTCTGGGAGTAGAATTTTACTTTAAAGTCCTATCAGCTACAAAGAGGGCATAGAATATAGGATTGCATTTACTCTTTATTACATCTCTGAGATCCCCATATAGTTCAATATTTTCACATTTCTTCTTATGTGATGCCAAATATTTCTCATGAAGTTCTGTCAATTCACACCATGTCTGACCATCTAAATCAAGAGCATGATCAAATACATGTGAGGAAAATTTGATATGCATTTCAATTAGGCTCTCATTATCCTTGAATTTTTGAATTTCATTAGGCCAAGGACAATATAATGTGAATAAATTCTTAGCCTCTTTCTCACATTCTTAGAGTCTATCAAGTGCAATACTATGAGTAGACTCACATTTCTCTTTAATTTTCAACCCAACTGAACATGTCACTTGTTTCTTTACACTTTAATTCATCAAATATATCAATTAATGGACTTGTTCTTACAAAAGTAGGCTGAGTTGAATTGGAACCGACACTAGGAACCAGCTGAAATTGTCCTTTATACCTTGCTAGTTGCTTGAGTCTTGATCTCCTTGGAGTAGGTTTAGCTTGTACAACTAATTCTAGAGCCTCTATGATTCTTCTCTTTTATCCAAAGGTAGGCATTTTTTTCCTGAGGTTGATTTAGACTTCTCAAGGGCTTTGGCCACTTCAGAGTAAGTTCCAAACTGAGTTTTGTTGGGGTCTCGGGGGAAATTAATTAACATTTCAATACAACCAACAACATAGTCCTTCTCAATCTCATATCCAAGCTCAATTATTCATGATTTACTGGGTTCAACTTCCTTGATAGTGCAGCTATTAGTGGTTACCAAATTTTTTATGTCATTCTTGTACTTTGTAACCAATTCTTTGGGAACTCTACTTCTTATGTTCATATTTCTTTGAAACTTTCCAAAGTATGCAACAAGAGCATCTTCTTGTGCATCCAAATCCCCAATATTCCTTATGAGTTTCTCGATTTGATGAGAGATTGGTCTGGTATGCTCCCAATGAACTTCACCAATTTTAGAAATCTCCTTCATAAAGTAGAAAATTAAGCATACAACTAGTGTACCATATTTGAACATAACTTTCCTTTTCTTAATATCTCTCAAATTTTCCAATAAATGTTGTCAGAGAAACTCACACAAGTCATATTCCTTTTTGTTTTCAACCATATCCAACACAAGATCAAAATAAATTTTATAAATATCATTGTCACCAAAAATAAACTATGAAATGACTAGACTGGCATACTGTACTATTGGATTTGTGATTCTCGCATGAGTATTCTTGATTAAACCTTTTCCTCTATTATAATTGCATTTAGGAGTCAGTCTGGAGGATGCTAAGCCAGTTACATCCCTGATCACATCTTTGGTTATTGCATAAGATACATCAAGCCATACATATTCATCATGCAATTTGCTAAGAGCCATTCTGATGCATCTTTCCTCATTGCTAAAGTTCAAAAATTCATTCCATACGTTCAACTTCATTTCCGAAAGCACACTATATTCTAACTTTAAGGTAAAGTCGCTTTCAATAAATTCTTCAAACCATATCATTCTATCTTTTTCAGAGGAGGAGTCTTCCAATTTCTAATAAATATATGTTCCAACATCCTCAATTTGCTCAATAGCAAGAGGAATTTCTGAGAATGCACCCAAAGGATCAAATTCTAAAGTTTTGACAAAATATATTTTGATCTTTGGTTCTGGTTTTACTAAATTCTCTATAATTCAAGAAGTGTCCATTACTTTTAATAGATTTCAACAAGTATCTTAGAAGCAACGAGCACCAACTTACATCTTTCCTGCTTGTCAAACGCAAATTCTGAATTTCTATCGCATGTAGTAGCTTTGGTTTCTTCAAGCTTCTTATGTACGCAACTTTCCTTCCACAAATTATTTTCATTGACTTGCTTGAATTTATTTCTCCCATTCCAAATACTCTTGTAATTAATGATTCAGATTGCAAGATCATCTTGAAATCTGTGGAAACATTCATCCTTTCAGATTCTTCTAAATTCATTCTTCGCACATGTGTTCCTACAATTTCCTTCTGCATGAAATATTGAGTTCGTTACCTCATTAAATGCACTTCTATTATGATGTGACATTTAGCATTGACAAGGGGGTTTATTAAATATTCTTATTATTGCTCCCCCTTAGACATTCCTTGATTAATTTTTGATAGATGTGTCTACACCAAAAGATGGTACAGATGACGTCAATGATTTTGATTCAACTTGCTTAGATTCTCCTTCTTTTCTCCACATTATTTTCATTTCTTTTCTTACTTCTTCCAAATCAATTTTAGCTACAGGTCCATGTCACTTTATTGTATTGTCAATTTTCAAAAACATTTTGGATTACTACAATTACAACAAACAACATTTTTCAATCCAAGAATTCTTTTATCCAAACTATTTGCATTGATTATCCTTGTGACCAAAAGTGTTGCAGTGATAACAATAACCATTAAATGGATAGTATGCCTTATTCAACTTTTTCCTTCTACAATTCATAGCTTCATATCCTATTTTATTGCATTCAAACCACTAATCAGAGAATGATAGAGTAGCATTCATTCTACATTTGCAATCTTTTGCCCTATGTCCAAATTTATTGCAAAAATAATAGATGTCATTAAAAGATAAATACCTTTGAGCATTAGGTTGTCTGATGAGGATCCTTCCAATATTCTGGAATTGTTCATCATTGCATTGAGTCTTTAGATCAATAGACTGATTTTCCTTTGAAAACTGTCCTTCAAATCCCATACCTCTTTTATCCATTGAGAATCTCTGTCTCACAATCAATTTGTCCAACATTGTAGAACTTGTAGAAAATTTGTCTTCAGAACCTTTTTTCCTTTTCCAGATCTAATTTCAGAGTTGCTACTTCTTTCTAAGGCTTTGTGCATTATGGAACTCTCAAATTTTGCAAATTTGGGATGCCCATTTCGGAAAATTTGCTTCTACACTTTCAAAAGTGCACCTGATGGATTAGTCTAGGTGACCCACTTTGGAAAGTCAGAATTTGAGGCTTGTTGATTTTCAAGAAGAACCCATTTGTAGAAATATTCAGTTGACATATGTGAACATGTGTGTCAATTTTCAGCTTCTTACGATAAGTTTTGTCAGGGTTTCAAAAGGTGAAGCTGGAGGGTTTTTGCACTTTTCTGCTGTTTGCAGACTCAATTTTGCAAAGTAGCCTCCTATTTGAGCCTGGATTTTGCAACCAGAAGACTTTCATGTCAAAACGAGTGTTTTTCTATGTTCTCCATACCTAAATGATCTCGTGTGTCAGTTTTTGGAGCCTCATGATCTGATTTGTTATTTTTAACAAATCAAAACCAAATGCAATTTGTTCAATTTTGCATCTGCATTCCTGACAGCCTTTCTGAGTGGTCAAATTTGATCATTAATATCTCTTGATCAGTGATGATTTAATGAAATTCATTTTGCACACATGCTCAGGGTACTTAAATGAACTTATGTGTCTAGTGGCAGCCTGCCAGGAGTTGATTTGCTATTTTTGCAAAATGACAGTTGGGTCAATTTCAATTAGTTCGGAACAGGCTATTGTTGCAGAAGGTTCAAGTAAGAAAATTTGATAGTTAATAAATTTTTCCTCGTGATTGATTTCTCTGATCCATCTTTTGCATTGCATTCTTTGTATCAGTGTCTACATGCCTGTAAGTTTTTGTAGCTTCAGGACTTCGTTTACCCGGTTTTCAAAAGCGATTCTGGAGCCTACTTGGCCAATTTTGCACATTTTCCAAAAGTGTCAAAAAGTAGTTTCAATGAGAACCCAATTCGTGTTTTCAATCCAGAGACGTTATGAGGTTGTGTCAGATTGATTTGAGAATGAAACCTATATGAAAACGAATTTTTTTTTAGCCGAGCCCACAAGGAACCCGACATGCTCTACCCATTTATGAGGGAGAATTAGGATGTATGTTGTTTGCAAAGGTTCCTTATTGGATTGGTATGGCTGAAAGTGTCAGGGCTCATTATGATCAGATTGGGTACATTAGCCCAATTGATGATGGCAATGGTATATTAGTACATCCTTGCAGCCACCTGGCACAGATGAACCAAGTAAGTCTCTCTAGGATCTTACTATTGGTGGCAATACAATATGGCAGAAATTGAAGATGCTTTTGGTATACCAAAACCCAAATTGAGGAAAATGTAACAATAAGAGAAACAACCTACACTAGTGTTATAATGTCAAATGGTGTGAATATAGTGAGTGGTGATGATATTCATCAAGCTGAGTAGAATTCGTGTAAAGTTAAGGGGCCACTGAGAAATTTGCACGAAGGAAAATTGCATGTTGTTGCATCTACAACTGATGAAGTGTCCACTACACTCATGCAAGTTGGTAACACTAAATGGATTGATAATCCAAATGCTTTGTGTATTTTAATGTGACAAAGTCAAGTATGGAAGGTCGGGTCTAGACCGTGTGTCAAGGATTGTTCCATTGCCCTCCAAGCCTAGTCAAATGATATGTAGGAATGGGCTTGAGCCTATTTTGATGCTAAAAAATTGGACGAGTAAAACTAAGTATTGATTAACATTATCATGAATACTCATTGGAAGAGCATCAATGGAGTCCTCCAAATTGCATGAGTTTGAAAACATTAAGAGGTTGTTAGTGTGGTTTCTGATGCACTCCGCAAATGACAAGGCATGAATCGCTTGCACAAGTTCCATGGTCTCAAGGTTGAAACATTGAAAATGGGGTAGCGGGTAGTTCACATTGAATATATATGTCAAAATTGTTTGAAGGAATTCTATTTGGTGCCATCATGCTAAGCGAAAGAAGGATGGATAGTAGGTTTATTTGAAAAGGCTTTAGAAATTTCAAACAACCGCACACTACATAGAGGATTCAACACTTAGAGGGGTCCAAAGGAACATGAAATGCCATTGTTGTTGCGCCCAACAACAAAAGCACAAAATACAAACAAAATGTATTTGTTAAATGCTTTAGAAACTCTCTAGCATATACACAAATGGATGAGTTTTAAGGACTTTAATTTCCAAGAAAATGCCACGCACAAAATGTATTTGTTCAAAGACCTCAAAATAATTGAGAGCCCGCACACTTAATGGGAGGAAAGTCGATCTGGAAAATCTATTAAGGATTGAATTTTAAGTTGAGGGGTATCCTTTGGTGATGATGTTGGCAGCAAGCTAAGTGGGGCACCAGCACAGGGATGATAGGGGCTGATGGCTTGTATGGAGAAATGCCTAGGAACATTTTACACTCGCAATGAACATTGTATCAAAATTGTTTGAGGAAATTCAATTTGTTGTTGCAGAGGATGAGCCGCACACATCACGACAAAGGAGGCATTGAATACCATAAATCATCAATGTTTGCCTTTGCGTATGGGGAGTTTACATCCATGGTGGAGTGAACAACAGTAACAAGTGAGAAGGCTCGATGGCCATGTTGGTGGAACCTTGGCGTGACCTGCATGAACTCCTCTTTCAAATGTAACCCCATGGAATGTTGCGCAACAACATGTACACCAAATGGCTACTGTGTATGTTGAAAAGGCATTAGAAACTTTCAAGCAAATGTAATGGGTGTAACCAACAGGTGAAAGAAATCCCGCACCATAGAAGGAAGTAAACATCCATCAATGCGCAAAGGATGAACAATGAGGCACCGCCATGAATGAAGAACAGGTGAAGTGTCGAGCAAACAGAAAAATCAAGGCACAAAGCATGAATAGAAAGAAGCATAATGAAAATCAATGGTCAAAAAATGAGGGTGAACACAACCAAGTCTTGATCATTGCCCACCATATTGCAATCTGAAAGTGCACACAGATTAGTGATTGTGGGGTGGCGGGATGGAAGGAAATAAATATGGTGGGCCCGAAACATTACTTTTTTTAATGCTTTTAATATTGCCGATGGGTGATTTATTTTTGAAAAGGGGTTTTTAAATGGAAAGTGAGTAGGAGTTGGTAAAGTAAGTTTTCGCTTAATATGGTAGTGAATTTCAAATGAAGTGGGGCTTTTACTTTTCAGGGATAAAATTCCATAGTTGGGTAAAAAATAAATGGACGGGAGGATTTCTTTTTCAATGCAAGTGTAATGCCAAATGGCCATATTATTAAAGTTGGAGAACTTTAATAAATATAAATGAAATGAAAGCCTTTGCTGGGAATACCCACGTTAAAATGCACGAGATGAGGTGAATATCATATTTACTATGAAAGTAATATGACTTTGCTGGAGTGAAAAGTGAAATGGTGAATATAGGTGCACGGGTAAAATCCTTTTTGCCCAAATAATTTTTAAATGTTTTCACTTTTTTGTAAAGTGAAATTGAAGCCTATATGTGACTATTTTAAACATTATGAGCACCTACAACAGGTAAAGTGCATTAAAGCAAATAATGAGCAGTGAAGAAGGATTTTCACGGGGGCAAAGTTTTATTCTTTCAGCTGCTGGGTGAATTTTGAATGGAGAATATTCTCATATGAGCATCTTTTCTGTTGGAGAGCAGCTTGGGCATTTTTTAGTTGCAAAACAACTTGGGAAAATGTTGTTTTGTAAACAGAATAGGGTTTGTTGTAGGGAGAGGAGAAGATTCTTTGTGGATTAATGATCAATGGGAAAGAATTTTCACGATGTCATCAAGAGATTCATTTTAGGGCTTCTTTTGGAACATTCCTTTCCTTTACATATTCTTTTCTTTTCTCATTGTAACGGGTTGGCAAGTCAGAAATCTCTAGTGAAGCTGCATAGAAAATTGTAAAATCTGTAGTGATAGAGAAAATGCAAATTGGATTCTGAGTCTTTTTATTGTAGGATTTGAGTTTATGGAGATTTAGTGTTTCATAACAGTACGGGCATTTGAGTTAAACTGATAAATCCAAACTCATGTCTCTCTTATGTGAAAGTGTATTCAAATTTTGAATGAACTAATCAAGGGTTATTTTGTTCATCTCACTGTTGTGGTGTGTGCAATTCTTGTTTTAGCTTTAATTCAAGGAGTTAATTAAAATGCTTAAATGAGATTGCAGGTTGATATGTTTTGTACAAGGATTTGGTAAGTAGTATTGAGCTGAGGTACATATTGGTGATATTGTAAGGCAATATAATTAGAGATGTTATATGCTATGTGTTGAATCTACTATGAACCATTAGGTGTTGGTGAATTTGACTCCTCCAATGGAAGTAAGGCACTGGTTTGAGTTGCATTTGTTCTTTATGATTCAGTGTTTGTTTGTGTTCACCTGGAGCTTGCTACAATTTTAAAACTAATGATTATCTTTCACTATGAAGTTGTATTGTAAATATCTCACACTCCAACTGGTTGATATTACTGACAAACAACCAATTCTATTCAGTTTTATCTCGTTTTGTTGAGCTATTAAGCGAGATTATCTGTTATAGTTTATGATTGTTTATAATTTTTTTGTAGAGATTATAAAAATATTAAGGGGATGACCCTCCCAGGTTTTGCAGAGCCCAAAGTGTAGGAGGTCTTTTCAAATCCTCGTCAGTTGGTCTAGGTCCTTCGAGTTTCCTTTGATTGGAATTGGAAATTCCATAGGTAGAGTACAAGATAAACCTGGTCACAGTAAAAACAACCAACAAATGGCGACTCCACTGGGGACCATTGTTGAAGATCATTTTTCCTTATAGATTCATGAAATTGTTATAATAGATTCAATATCCTTGTCAAGTGAGTCAATTCTCATGAATGTTGCTAAAGAGTCTGTTGTAATTCATCTTTCAATGTAAGTTTTTTCTAGATTTGTCCATACTTCATGATTAGTTCATAATACCTTACAAATTATGAGTGGCAACTCTGAGATCTATGCACTAGTGTGCATTATTTGAGAAGAACTGGGAAAGGACCAAAGGATTTGCAGTAGAGATGAAGTAGATTCGAGTGCTTGTGATGAAGTACCCTGAGAAGTTTGAGGAAGGAATCCATATGATGTCATATTGTTGGATAAGGAGGTGTTGCAGTGCTTATGCTGGTTTTTAAACAAATTTGACCTATGAAGAATTTCCAGTTGTTCAAAATTTTTTCCTTTGCAAAGAGGTGGCGACTCTACCAAAGAACCTAATGAAGGTGTGAATACGGTTCTAGATCTACAATTTTTTCCAATCAGAAGAACAATTTGCAGCTGTTGCAATAGTTCCAGGTATTTTCACTCTTGGTTTTCAAGAAACTCTTGTTTGAAAACCATTTTTGAACTTCTTAGAAAGAAATTTGGTTCCCTACATAGTGATTCAACACTACCAAAGGGAAAGGATATTAAATTTAACTTTGCACACTTTCATTTGTTGGATCTGCTGAATGTAATTTTAATTCCATTGAAAGTGTTTTGTCTAGTGCTCAAATATTTTCTTATATGGATGGTTAGAATGCATTTATGTATCTTAGTGATTTCCATCCATTTGTATTATCATATGATTCAAGCTCCGGTTGTCCTTATGTCATCCATTGTCATAGTAATCCTTCATTTGCTCATGCTTGTAACTATGCACAATTAGTGAGTCTTAATTTATAATATCCATGGATTATCAAGGTAAGGTAACGATACCAATGAACACTTTGGTTCAGCTTGTCAGAAAGTGTCATGAACTTTAAGCATCTAATACCCCAAAGTGTAAGAAACCAAGAGTTAATAAGCCTAGGTTTAGTGCTGAATGGAATGATAGAAATGAAAGAAGAATTAAAAATATGGATGAAAGACACCAGCTATTTCAGCAAGCCCAGTCAAGAGACAACCAAATTGTGTCTACTTGTCAAGTCATTGCACCATTTCTCAATTCATTTGACCCATTGTATGCTCAATTAGATTTGTCATGGGTTAATTATAAAGTGGAATGTATGCCAAATCAAGTTTATAAGAAGATGCCTAGATTTGATGGGTACAATATTTGTGAAGGAGATGCACATGTTAAAAGTTTTTCCAGCTTCATGGTGAAACATTCATTTGGAGATCAAGATATGTGGATGAGATTCTTTGTCAGATCCCTTGAAGCACGAGCTTGGGATTGGTATTTAAGTTTTCCTGAGAAGTCTTTTCCTTGCTGGGATAAATTAGTGAATGCTTATAGAAAATAATTTGCAAGAGAACCTCTAGATCTTGTCACAATATTAAAAGAGATTAGAAATAAAAAATAAGAGTCAAGCGTTGATTTCAGTCACAGATTTGATGTTTCTATTTCACTAATCCCAAAAAGTTTCAGACCTAGCACTCTTGACTGTATTCATATGTAATTTGAGGCCTATGAAGAAAGATCTAGTGCATTGTTAAAAGAGTTTGAAATACTAAGCATGCAGATGGCTTATACATTTTTAGATGGTTTGGAGAAATAGAGAACTGAATATGTGTTAAGTTTGTTGTCTTCACTTATGGGTAAACATGCCGATGAAATCAACATCTATGTAAATGCAAATGATCAGAGGTCTTCAGACAAGTGCATAGTTGAGAAGGTTGAAGACAAGAAGGGTGCATCATCAAGTGATGAGAAAGTTGTCTTTGAACAACTCACAAAAGAAGTATACCCAAATCTAAATCAGCAGCTGAGTCTTTCGAGCCAAGAACATGATAAGAAATGTCAGATGGATTCATTCTTTGAAGAAGAGAAATGTGATCAGCAAGGTGATGATACAATTGATTATGTTTATTCTACATGTGAGGAAAGTAGTCCTAATGCAAGTCTCTATGATGAGACAAAGAATTTTGTTGATTTAGGGAACTCTCTTGAGAACATCAGTTTATCAACTGCAAATGAAGAAGTATGTGATGAAATCCAATTTTAAAGACAAGCCACAAGCAGCTACAATGAGGTGACCATTTCTGGTTTTAAGTTTGATAAAGAATATGTTTATATCTACCCTTAGGAGAATGCAAATGAAAGGATCAGTGAAGATGCCTAGTCTAATGTTGAAGTACAAAGAGATGTGGATTGTTGTTATGATAGCTCAAAAGTGAGTAAGAATGAACAAGTGAATAGTCTATTCGCTATGACGGATGGTGACCATGTATGTGACAATGCTATTACAAATTCAGTCTCATATGATTGGGGAGCTCCTATTTATGATAAGCCCATTGAGTTTTCAGATTTTGATGGTGGAGACACCTTGAGATATCCTAATTTGCAATTTGATAGTGCTTTTAATGCAAGTGAAGGTCAAGAAGAGGAAGTGGGTGAAAGGATAGATCTGAGCAGTGATCTACTAAGTTGTGAACAAATTTTGGATTTATTGACCACAAAATATCAGGAATGTGCACATAAGGACAACTCTCAGTTGTTGTGTGCAGCCCCTATTGACTTTGACAGTAATGATGACCTTCATGTTGCAGGGTGTAATGCATATGTTTTTGTTTTTCCTTCCAACAGTGAACCAGTTGATCATGACAATGATAATGAGGATGAAGACAAGCAGCCACTTGATGGTAATGATGCAATGTATGATGAATATGGTAGTGAGCATGTTGATGCAAACTAAGAAATTTGTTTTGATGAATTTGAAACAATTGATAACCATGAGGATTGTATATCTAATGAGTCAAATATTGAAGATTGTAATGCAGATTTGAACAAGGATTTGTTTGCTGACTTGAATGAGCCTAGCCATGAGCCTTTGAATGTGAATACAGATGTTGATTTTGATCAGAAATCAGATTATGCCTCTGAACTAGAATTTATTGTTGTTAAGCAAGCTTGTGACACTGAATGTGTTGACACCTTGTGTTCAAAGAATAAAAAAATGAGTGATCCTGTGGGAAATTCAAAATCTTGTGTGGAGGGGACAAAGATGTTTGCATCAACAATTAATGTTTGGAAAAAGCCCTTATTTGATGAGTTTCCCTTTTCATCAGTTAGTATTAATGATGATCCTTATTGCTGCAAAGACAATCCACTCTTTGTTGGGAACTCAGATGAGTTGAATGTTGCATCGGTTTGTACAGAGAATGTGAGTGGTGACCAAGATGCCATTAGTGATATGATGTTGCATTATGTGGATGATCCTTCTTTCATTGCTGAAAATGATGATATGTTGTGTTCAGAGGATGACAATATGACTATAGATGATGATGAGTCACGAATCTATGATGAATCTCAATACTGGAATGATGAAGGACAGTTGCAAAGTGTGCTAATACATGAGTGTATCTCTTTGAATGCACTTGAAGATATTTTGCATGATGAGCCGGATCTTTTGGTAAGCTCTTGTGATTTTTTAAATTTTGACATGCAAACTAATGATCAGATTGAGCCCAATAGTTCCAGCCATATACCAGAGTGTGAGTGCTATTTTTGTCAGCTGGAAGGAGTTTTCATAAAGTGTGGAAATATGCAAGATACCGAGGCAAGTTGTTTGCAGCTTGAGAATGGTTCAAATGACGAACATGATAAGTTGTTGCCACATGATAATCAACATTTTGAAAGTATGCCTAACTTTTAGATGCATAGTGATAGTGAACATGTTGATGATGTTGAATATGATTTCCTGTTAGGAGAAGTCAGCATGTTTGATCAGGCAGATGGTTGTGATCAGACTATGTTTTCATATGGTCTTGATCATTATTTTCAAATCATGTCACTTGATACTAAATCAGAGAATGAAGAGGGTAACAGTGATGCGGCTTATTTGATTTGGTTGCCACTTGATAACAAATTTGAACAAAGAGCAAGTTTCTACTTGCCCAAAGGTAGCTTGACTCTTGTGTTTGCAAAGGTGCAGTTGTTCATGTTGTTGTGGTTTGATAAGTGCAAGCATGAGTTGAGGGAGATCAGTTCTTTCTACAAAATTGTGTTTGAAAGAGGTAAATGTTGATTCCCATTTTTCATTTGGTGGCCTGGGGTCACCAGATGAAGTTGAAAACAAAGTTGAATAAAGGAGCAGTGTGGGGACACCCAATGGATTCAAAATTTGGTCTACTCCCTAGAGATCTGGAATCTTGCTATGCCCACAAGGGGCATACATTCCCAGATGGAGCCACTGATGGCACTCACAAATTTTGCAAATTTTGGATGCCCGTTTCAGAAAATTTGCTTCTACACTTTTAGAAGTGCACCTAATGGATTAGTCTGGGTGACCCACTTTGGAAAGTCAAAATTTGAGGCTTGTTGATTTTCAAGAAAAACCCATTTGCAGACATATTTAGTTGACATATATGAACATGCGTGTCAATTTTCAGCTTCTTATGATAAGTTTTGTCAGGGTTTCAAAAGGTGAAGCTGGAGAGTTTTTACACTTTTTTGTTGTTTGCAAACTGTCAGATTTGCGAAGTAGCCTCTTGTTTGAGCTTGGATTTTGCAACCAGTTGACTTTCATGTGAAAACAAGTGTTGTTCTATATTCTCCATACCTAAATGATCTCGTGTGTCATTTTTTAGGGCCTCATGATCTGATTTGTTATTTTTAACAGATCAAAACCAAATGCAGTTTGTTCAGTTTTGCATCTGCATTCTTGATAGCCTTTCTGAGTGGTCAAATTTGATCGTTAATATCTTTTGATCAACGATGATTCAAGGAAATTCCTTTTGCACACGTGTTGAGGGTACTTAAATGAACTTATGTGTCTAGTGGCAGCTCGCCAGGAGTTGATTTTCTATTTTTGCAAAATGACAGTTGAGTCAATTTCAATTAGTTCAGAACAGGTTGTTACAGAAGGTTCAAGTAGGAAACTTTCACAATTAATAAATTTTTCCTCGTGATTGATGTCTTTGATCTGTCATTTGCATTACATTCTCTGTATCAACTTCTACATGCCTGTAAGTTTTTGTAGCTTCAGGACTTCGTTTGCCCAGTTTTCAAAAGTGATTCTGGAGCCTACTTGGCCAGTTTTGCACATTTTCCAAAAGTGTCAGAAAGCAAGTTTCAATAAGAACCCAGTTCATATTTTCAATCCAAAAATGTTCTGAGGTTGTGCCAGGTCGATTTGAGCATGAATCCTATTTGAAAACAAAAATTTTTTAGCCAAGCCCACAAGGAACCCGACATGCTCTACCCAGTTATGAGGGAGAATCAGGATGTATGTTGTTTGCAAAGGTTCCTTATTGGATTGGTATGGCTGAAAGTGCCAGGGCTCATTATGATCAGATTGGGTACATTAGCCCAATTGATGATGGCAATGGTATATTAGTACATCTTTGCAACCACCTAGCACAGATGAACCAATTAAGTCTCTCTAGGATCTGACTATTGGTGGCAATACAATATGGCAGAAATTGAAGATGCTTTTGGTATACCAAAACCCAAATTGAGGAAAATGTAACAATAAGAGCAATAGCCTATAGTAAGTGTTATAATGTCAAATGGTGTGAATATAGTGAGTGGTGATGATATTCATGAAGCTGAGTAGAATTCGTGTAAAGTTAAGGGGCTAGTGAGAAATTTGCACCAAGGAAAATTGCATGTTGTTGCATCTACAACTGATGAAGTTTCCACTACACTCATGCAAGTTGGTAACACTGAATGGATTGATGATCCAAATGCTTTGAGTATTTTAATGTGACAAAGTCAAGTATGGAAGTTCGGTTCTAGATCGTGTGTCAGGGATTGCTCCATTTCCCTCCAAGCCTAGTCAAATGATAGGCAGGAATGGGCTTGAGCCTATTTTGATGCTCAAAAATTGGACGAGTAAAACTAAGTATTGATTAAGATTATCATGAATACTCATTGGAAGAGCATCATGAAGTGATTTTAAAACAAGTGGAGTCCTTCAAATTGCATGAGTTTGAAAACATTAAGAGGTTGTTAGTGTGGTTTCTGATGCACTTCGCAAATGACAAGACATGAATCGCTTGCACAAGTTCCATGGTCTCAAGGTTGAAACATTGAAAATGGGGCAGAGGTAGTTCATAGTGAATATATATGGCAAAATTGTTTGAAGGAATTCTATTTGGCACCATCATGCTAAGCGAAAGAAAGATGGATAGTAGGTTTATTTGAAAATTCTTTAGAAACTTCAAACAACGACATACTGCATAGAGGAGTCAACACTTGTAGGGGTCCAAAGAAACATGAAATGCCATTTTTGTTGCGCCCAACAACAAAAGCACAAAATACAATCAAAATGTATTTGTTAAATGCTTTAGAAACTCTTTGGCATATACACAAATGGACGAGTTTTAAGGACTTTAATTTCCAAGAAAATGCCATGCACAAAATGTATTTGTTCAAAGACCTCAAAAGACTTGAGAGCCCGCGCACTCAATGGGAGGAAGGTCGATTTGGAAAATTTGTTAAGGATTGAATTTTAAGTTGAGGGGTATCCTTTGGTGATGATGCTGGCAACAAGATAAGTGGGGCACCAACACAGGGATGATAGGGGCAGGTGGCTTGTATGGCGAAATGCCCAGGAACATTATACACTTGCAATGAAAAATGTATCAAAATTGTTTGAGGAAACTCAATTTGTTGTTGCAGAGGATGAGTCGCACACATCACGACAAAGGAGGCATTGAATACCATAAATCAGCAATGTTTGCCCTAGTATGGGGAGTTTACATCCATGGTGGAGTGAACGATAGTAAGAAGTGAGAAGGCTCAATAGCCATGTTGGTGGAACCTTAGTGCAGCCTGCAGTATGAACTCCTCTTTTAAATGTAACCCCATGGAATGTTGCACGTCAGCATGTACACCAAATGGATATTGTGTATGTTGAAAAGGCATTAGAAAATTTCAAGCAAATGTAATGGGCGCAACTAGCAGGTGAAAGAAATCCCGCACCATAGAAGGAAGTGAACATTCATCAATGCGCAAAGGATGAAGAATAGGTGAAGTGTCGAGTAAACAAAAAAATTAGGGCACAAAGCATGAATAGAAAGAAGCATAATGAAAATCAACAGTCAGAAAACGAGGGTGAACACAGCCAAGTCTCGGTTGTTGCCCGCCATATTGCGATCTGAAAGTCGAGATCCGAAAGTGCACATGGATTAGTGATTGCGGGGTGGCGGGATGGAAGGAAATAAATATGGTGGGCCTGAAACATTACTTTTTTTAATGCTTTTAATATTGCCGATGGGTGATTTATTTTTGAAAAGGGGTTTTAAAATGGAAAGTGAGTAGGAGTTGGTAAAGTAATTTTTCGCTTAATATGGTAGTGAATTTTAAATGAAGTGGGTCTTTTACTTTTCGGGGATAAAATTCCATAGTTGGGTAAAAAATAAATGGACGGGAGGATTTCTTTTTCAATGCAAGTGTAATGTCAAATGGCCATATTATTAAAGTTGGAGAACTTTAATAAATATAAATGAAATGAAAGCCTTTGTTGGGAATACACATGTGAAAATGCACGGGATGAGGTGAATAAAAATATTTACTATGAAAGTAATATGACTTTGTTGGAGTGAAAAGTGAAATGGTGAATATAGGTGCACGGGTAAAATATTTTTTGCCCAAATAATTTGTAAATGTTTTCACTTTTTTGTAAAGTGAAATTGAAGCCTATATGTGACTATTTTAAACATTATGAGCATCTACAACAGGTAAAGTGCATCAAAGCAAATAATGAGCAGAGAAGAAGTATTTTCACAGGGGTAGAGTTTTATTCTTTCAGCTGCTGGGTGAATTTTGAATGGAGAATATTCTCATATGAACATCTTTTCTGTTGGAGAGAAGCTTGGGAATTTTTTGAGTTGCAAAACAACTTGGGAAAATGTTGTTTTGGAAATAGAAAAGGGTTTGTTGCAGGGAGAGGAGAAGATTCTTTGCAAATTATTGATCAACGGGAAAGAATTTTCCAGATGTCATCAAGAGATTCATTTTAGGGCTTCTTTTGAAACATTCCTTTCCTTTACATATTCTTTTCTTTTCTCATTGTAACGGGTTGTCAAGTCAAAAATCTTTGGTGAAGCTGCATAGCAAATTGTAAAATCTGTAGTGATAGAGAAAATGCAAATTAGATTCTAAGTCTTTTTATTGTAGGATTTGAGTTTATGGAGATTTAGTGTTTCATAACAGTACTGGCATTTGAGTTAAACTGATAAATCCAAACTCATGTCTCTCCTATGTGCAAGTGTATTCGAATTTTGAATGAAGTAATCAAGGGTTATTTTGTTCATCTCACTGTTGTGGTGTGTGCAATTCTTGTTTTAGCTTTAATTCAAGGAGTTAATTAAAATGCTTAAATGAAATTGCAGGTTGATATGTTTTGTACAAGGATTTGGTAAGTAGTATTGAGCTGAGGTACATATTGGTGATATTGTAAGGCAATATAATTAGAGATGTTATATGCTATGTGTTGAATCTTCTATGAACCATTAGGTGTTGGTGAATTTGACTCCTCCAATGGAAGTAAGGTACTGGTTTGAGTTGCATTTGTTCTTTGTGATTCAGTGTTTGTTTGTGTTCACTTGGATCTTGCTACAATTTTAAAATTGATTATTATCTTTCACTATGAAGTTGTGTTGTAATTATCTCATGCTCCAAATGGTTGATATTACTGATGAACAACCAATTCTATTCAGTTTTATCCCATTTTGTTGAACTATTAAGCAAGATTATATGTTATAGTTAATGATTGTTTATAATTTTGTTGCAGAGATTATAAACACATTAAGGGGATCACCCTCCCAAGTTTTGCAGAGCCCAAAGTGTAGGAGGTATTTTTAAATCCTCGTCAGTTGGTCTAGGTTCTTCGAGCTGCCTTTGATTGGAATTGGCAATTCCATAGGTAGAGTAGAAGATCAACCTGGTTACAATAAAAACAACCAACAGTGCATTCATCCATCTTCCTTTGAATTTTAGTTTTCTGACTGTCTTCAGCTGTTTTCTTTTCATCCAATTGTTGTAGCAGGTTGTAGATAGTTTCATCTACCTTATCCAATAGATAGCATGCTTCTTCACATTTACTTTTCATTTTTTTAATATACTCATTTGTATTCATCAACTTGTCCTTCAGATCATCTTTTTATTTTGAATGTCCAGAAGAGATTACTATCAAAGGAAGAAGAATTTTTTTTCTTCCATGAAATCAAATTTCAGGACCTTCCCCAAGTTCTTAGGCTTCTTCTGCGGAATCAGGATCTGATACCAATTTTTGAACATCTAAAATACTAAGAGGGAGGTGAATCAGTATTCTATAAAAACATTGACATATAATCCATCTAAGCATCATCATAAATCTAAGTAAATTATCAAAAGAAGACATGGAATCAAGACACAACATCATCACACATGAACACTAGAGTTTTTACTTGGAAGACCCAAAATAGGAAAAACCACGATGAGGATTAGCTCACAATATAATATATCCAGATATAGAATATTACAGGGCTCACTATGAGGACTCACTTTCCTTGAAAGGGTCACAACCAGAATACAAAGAGATATGGCTCACCACCAAGATATAAAAGATATGAAACACTGCCACAAATATGAACTGATGGAATGCACCTTTTGTGTGTAGGGTTTAGTTCCAATGAAGCTTTGAATAAGAAGCACTACATTCATAGTAGTCGCTTAAAATTTTTTCTCTTTCTCTACCATACTCGACTGATAAATCATTTAGGCTCACTTACATATTTCTCAACCTTCTTCACACATTCATCTTCGCTTACATCTCTTTTCTTCTTTACACACGCTCACACTTCTTCTTCATCTTCCTTCTTCAAAATATCTTATATATATACAAGTATATCTCATTCATCAATTAGGTCAGCCTAATTAGATGAAAATAGACCAAGAAAAGTACTCTTGTCAGAACCTTATAATATTAAACATTTTTATCCAAGTAGTGCATCATATCAAGGTGACGTAGATATATAGAAAAAATCCACAAAGTATATTTAATCTTCTCAGTGCATATCATGTAATAGGTCAGCCGAAGTTATGACCTAAACACAAAAATTCCAAACCAATGCACACTTCTCAAAGATAACACCTTCTAGATCCAATATTGCTTAGGTTTCTCATCATATTGAAATTAGAGAAATTACCATTAGAACCACAACACAAAAATATTCTTCATATGAAAATATGAAGTCTCCCATATTGACGTAGTGAACAAAAGAACAACTGCAATTTATAAAGTCAAAATTTGTCAATGATATCTTCCTGTTCAGAACAAAAAACTTCTCAATATTTTGGATATAGCTATTTTTAGGAGTCATAATGATAATATTAAGAGAACGGAGTTTTATCTCTTCTGATGAGGAATTATAGACTCAAAAACCAACACACTGGTTCTTTTAGAAAAGAAAACTTCCAGTAGGGAATAACTTTCGATAAACCAAAATAAACTTCTCATGCTATTGTCACCATGTTGACATCAATGACAACCTCTTAATTTCCAACAATTGTATTGAGGAAGATAATCATGCTTCTGTTAAGAAGGCTAATAGTTGTAGTCTCATCAAGAAGGATAATTGTGATCTTATAGATGTGTATGATACCCATTGGTGGAATGATTCCCTCTATGTAGATCTACATCCTTTTGAGGATTTGAAAACATGTTACAACCCTGGATATAAATTAGTTTCTAGATATGGTTATGGACATAAAGGTTGTGGGTCTAATGAACAAGGAATCCGAGTCCCTATAGAATGTAAACCTCATAAGCGTATCTTGAGGCTTGTTTGTTCTCTTAAATAGTCCAGGTAGAAACCATGGTGGAGTGTCAACATGATTTTTGTTGAACCACTTAGTCTAGTTCATCTTGAATTGATTGAGATTAAAGTAGAATCTAATGAAGTTCCTATAGAAGTCTTCTCTTCGAAGGAAGCGTTGGAAGAATTATTAGGTGTCTACTCCCATCTACCTTCTTATCACCATAAACAAAGATTCTTTTATCGCTTGCATAAACAAGCGTACTTTGGAGAATCTATTTTGAGCATGGATGAGGAGGATCATTTATCTAATGTGGATGATGATTTTCCTATTCCCTATCCTAAAGATCATAATTCTCTTCTTAAAGGGGATACTACTGATGTTTTCATGGATCCTAAATCTTTTAAAGAGGTGATTAATTAAGATCAAAAAGTGCCTTTCTTTAGAAGAGTCTAAGCAAAAAAATTATTCGTTACATTCATCTTGATATGTTCACTTGGCCATATGAGGACATGCCTAGTATTGATGAGTTGATGGTGATTCAAAATATCATTCTATGTCTCAATATTAAGCTTGTTAAACTAAAGATCCGAAAGATGAATCCCAAGAATGCATTGTTAGTTTAGGATGAGATAGACAAGCTTCTAAAAGAAAGCTTTATTTGTCCTATTGACTATTCACCTTGGATATCGAATATTGTTTCTATCAGCAAGCCTGATGGTTGTATTCACATTTTCATTGACTTTTGTGATCTCAATAAGGCTTCTCCTAAGGATGAGTTTTTGTTGCCCAATATTGATATGATTGTAGACTCGATTTTAGGCCATGCCTTGTTGTCTTTCATGGATGAATTCTTAGGCTAAAACCAGATTCATATTAACCTAAAAGACCAGTATAAGATAGCCTCCACTACCCCTTAGGTTACTTTCTACTATGTGGTCATGTCGTTTGGGTTAAATAATGTAGGATGAACTTACCAATGAGCGATGACCCTAATCTTCCATGACTTTATTCGCAAAATTCTGGAAGATTGTGTTGTTGATATCTTGACTAAGTCTATAACTTATCAAGATCATGTAGAAAATATTCATCTTATTTTTGAAAGGCTTTGAATTTATAAGATGAGACTAAATCCTCTAAGTGTGTCTTCGGCATTGATGTTAGAATTTTTTTAGGGTTTATTGTTTCTCACCATGTAATCAAATTTTACGCAAATAAAATTGGTACAATTGTTAACATGCCACCACCTAGAAACATCTCTCAGCTACGTAGTTTGCAAGGTAAGATTCAAAAAAATTGTAGATTTGTATCTCAGTTGGTTGATCATACACTTCCCTTCACATTTTTGTTGAAGAAATATATTTGCTTTCAATGGGATGATGAGTGTGAAAAATATTTTGAGTCGATGAAGAGTTATTTGGATAATTATTGTCATCTGTGCAAGATATAACCTTTTTTATTTATATCTTTGCATCACCTCATGCCTTAGCAACTTTTTTGGCTCAACATTATGGTGATGGTAAGGAAAGAGTAGTCTATTACATCATCCATATTCCTGGTTGATTATGAATGGTGCAGTCAGGGTAGGAGGATCCTCAAAGAGAACAATCTAGATTGTGTAGCAAGAGTTACACAACATAAGCCACACATAATATGGAGGAAAATACATATTCAAACATTCTTATTACCTAAAATTTCAATTACAATCAACCCACGACATCCGGGTTCACAGATTGGGATCATAGGCCTGATACAACATGCTCGACATAGAGTATTTCTATACGCTCCTTAATACGAACCAAAATATTACATATCAAATCCAATATTCAATTCTCTTCATAGCCTAATGATCTGTTACAATGATTTATATCACATCCATAGATCTAGAATTCTCTGTGTCATCCAAAGATCATTACAATCTTCGATGAAGGAAACGTAACGTGTGCGTGAAATTGGTTGGCCTTAAATTTGAATGTCTCCTCGGTGGGTGCATGAGATGAAGTGTGGACCAAAATTAAGGTCGAGGACACTCCATGAAATAATTTGGAACACCTCACAAGGATCCGCAAGTTACGGGAAGGATCCACAAGAGACAAAACTAGTCGTTAGGCTTGAAACCGCTTCGGTGCTTTGTTCTAGAAACTGTCACTTAATCCGAAAGTGATAACTTTATGGAAAAAGATACAATCATTCTGAAATATTGGAATAAGGAAAAACAAACATTTCCATGATGAAAACATAGATCCACTAAATCTACCATCTTGAATTGAACAAGAACAAAACTGAAATGAGAGTATATTTTTTTGATTGATGTAGGATTGAAAAGAACCAAGGATGCTCTTGCATCAGACATCCAAGGTTATTTGAAAAGTAAGTCCCTCACTTTTCTGGGGATAAAGGAAAACCAATACGGTCTACCTTAGCCTGAAAAACCAAAGAAGAATCCTCCACTGGTCTTCCTTTCCACTTCACAAGATATTCTTTGTACTGTCTTCCATGTGTTTTCCTCCTATCTCTAATATCCAAAATCTCTTCTATCTCGTCTGATTGTTGTTTAGGAAACTATTTCTCCGATTTTTCTTTACTGTCTTCATTGAATTTTTCTTCATGGTACTGATGTATCTCTATAATATTGAATATAGGTGATATACCCATGCCATTCGATAACTCTACTTCATATGCATTTCCTGAATCAAATTTCTTCAAAATCTTACAGGGTCCAAATTTCCTCATTTTGAGCTTATTGTATGTGCCAACTGGAAATATTTCCTTCCTCAAATACACCATCACTTCATCTCCAACTTTGAACTCCTTATGTCTCCTCTTTTCATCTGCTCGCTCCTTATACTTTTGGTTCATATCTTCCAATTGTTGCTTTACTTGAGTATGCACTTTCTTCATATGTTTTGCAAATTCCTTTGCTTCTGCACTCCTTTTATCTTCCTTACTGATGTCTTGCAACTCTGATATACCTCTAGGATGAACTCTAGTAACAATCTCAAAAGGTGTCTTTTTGGTACTCCTGTTCACTGAATTATTGTAAGCAAACTCTACTTGTGCAAGGACTAAATCGCAACTTCCGGTATTCTCCCCAACCAAACATCTCAAAAAATTCCCCAAACTCTTATTTACTACCTATGTTTGTCCATCAATCTATGGGTGAAAAGTAGAACTGAACTTCAAATCTATCTTTAACTTCTTCTAAAGTGTCCTCCAAAAGTAACCAACAAACTTTGTATCTCTGTCTAAAACAATACTCCTAGGTAATCCATGCAATTTGGCCACTTCCTTGAAAAACAAGTCTACTACATGTATTGCATTTGTTTTCTTCTTACAAGGTATGAAATGTGTCATTTTAGAAAATAATCCACACCACAAATATAGAATCATTACCTCTTTGTGTCTTCAACAAACCAAGTATGAAATCCATGCTGATATCCTCCCAAGGTCTCTCTGGAACTGTCAAAGATTTATACAATCCAACATTCTGACTACTCCCTTTTGTAGCTTGACAAACTCTACAACTCTGCACAAATTTCCTAACATCCTTATGAATCTGTGGCCAAAAGTAATTCTCACTTACCAATGCTACTATCTTATCAATTCCAAAGTGTCATGTCAATCCTCCACTATGTATTTCTTTCACAAAACTATCCCTCCTTGAACTCTGGGGTATACACAACTGATTCCCTCTAAACAACATATCCTCCTGAATGAAATAATCCAACCACTAACTCCTATCCTCCAAGACTGGTTCTTTACAAGCTCTCCAAGGTTCTACAAAATCTAGGTCTTCCTCATACAAGTTCTTCAATTCATCAAAGCCTAATACCTCCACTCTCATCTCTGCCAGTAAATTCCTTCTCCTACTCAAAGCATCAGTGAATCTATTCAACTTTCCACTCCTATGTTTTAAAACAAAAGTATAACTCTGCAAGAATTCAACCCATCTTATGTATCTCTGATTCAACTTACCTTGACTGTTCAAATACTGTAATTCTTGATGATCTACATACAACACAAACTCCTTAGGCAACAAGTAATGTCTCCACTTCTTCAAGGCTTGAACTATGGCATAAAAATCCTGGTCATACACTGAATACCTTCTCCTAGCATCATTCAATTTCTCGCTGAAATAAGCTACTGGTCTTCCTTCTTGACTTAATACTACTCCAATTTTATTTTCACTTGCATCATAGTCTACCTAAAATACCTTATTAAAATTTGGTAAAGTCATCACAAGTTGCTCAGTCACCTTTTGTTTCAACAAATCAAAACTCCAGTCTTCTCTAGATGTCCACCTAAAATCTTTCTTATCCCCTCTCATTGTTTCTGTCATAAGACTGCAAACAGAACTAAAACTCCTAATAAAATTCTAGAAGAAACTAGCCAATCCATGAAATGATCTTACCTCTCCAATGCTTTCCAGTATAGGTCATTCAATAATTTCTCTTACTTTCTCAAGATCCATCTCCAATCCTGATCTGTATACGGATC
This sequence comes from Sequoiadendron giganteum, assembly GCA_007115665.2. Taxonomy (NCBI): domain Eukaryota; kingdom Viridiplantae; phylum Streptophyta; class Pinopsida; order Cupressales; family Cupressaceae; genus Sequoiadendron; species Sequoiadendron giganteum. Next base: position 81,878,148 of record CM021102.1, on the reverse strand, counting down.
TAGACTAAATTGTGTTTTGAATGCTTAATTAAAACAACTTTGCGAAATTTTAATTCATGCATACATTAACAAAATTATGCATCAAAACTTAAGATGAGAAAGAGAATTTAGAGAGAAGAAGATAGAAGGTGCAAACAGAGTTTGATTACGGAGTTCACCACAAACGTGACTACGTCTCCGGGTTGGCTCCAATAGAGTACGACCGATCCGATTAATCTCCAAAATCAAGTACAATGCACCAAGACCATTCCTTCGAGCATTTCGGAAGCATAACAAAACTCCGACGTACTAGAATGGCTCAAAGATCTCCTTTCTCCGTATCACCTGACACCTGTTTCTCTCACCACTTAACTTCAAAAAAAATTCTCTCCTCTTTTTCAACTCTCACCCTTACACCCCTTTTATACATCAAATTTACCCAATATGGTATAAAACCATATGATTTACCAAAATTCCCCATATCTCCTAAAAACAACTACATCTCCCCAATTTTACACATAAAAATCTCTTAAAAATTATTTAAGCCCTTCAATAATACATCTCAGCTCCTTTTATAAAAAGTTGTTTGTTTTTTAATTTTAGGGGAGTTGGTTTTAAAAATAAGGCATTCGATTTGAGACAGTCAAGAAAATAAACCGATGCCACCCATATTACAAAATCCATCGAATGGCTCATCGGTGGCTACCATTTTTGGTAGGCCGGTGGTCAGGGGTTCAACCTTGGCCGCTGGCTTTTAATAGCCAATTTTCCACTGTTCAATAACAAAACAATTCGCCAGCCAAATTTAGGTAGGTGCGCATAGTTGGTGCAATGGTGAGCCGATCGATGGTTATGGAGGAGGTTGCGAGTTTGACCCCATCCAAAAAATTTTTCCAACAAACTAACAAATTCGACCGCCGAAGACAGAGCCACGTGTCAAACCCCGATTCGCCTCAGAAGGCATGTCGACGCTGACAAAGCAACTAGATTGTTGACGATGCTGATGATTTGTCGTACGAATGGACACGTGTTAGCATATCATTGGTCCATTTAGATGACTCGATTGCCACATGTCATGCTCTATTTTTTCCACATCAGATTCTGCACGGTATGGTCTAACTGCTGACGTCATCATCCGTACAGTCACCTCAAAAGTCAACTCAAAACTTTGACCAGCTGTATCTTGAGCATATGACGTCGGATTTCAACGAAATGAATGCCTTCAAAATTGTATTGACGAGCTCTTCGAGATGACACTGGATCAATCATTTTTTGAAACGATCATTTTTTCGCCTTCTAGACACCATCTAATCCCTATTTGACCCTACCTTTGACTGACCATAACTTGTGCAAACGGACTCCTTTTCGCTCCATTCAAGTTGCGTTGGAATCAGGACATCAAGATATTTCTAATGGTGTAGATTTTGGAGAGAATAGAGACACTTAAATTTTCACTAAAAATTTCCACCGGATCAAATCCATCCGCAAATATCACAAATTCCAGATATACCAATTCTCCCTTCATGAAACTACACTTCTTAATGTTTATCAGAAAGTGCTCTTTTCTCAACCTCTGCAAAACTTGTCTTATATGCAACAAATTTTTTTCTCTAGTCTTATTTAAAATCAAGATGTCATCCAAATAGACAATCAAAACATACCCAAGAATTTCTTCAATACCTCATTCATTAGCCTCATGAAAGTACTTAGTCCATTAGCCTCATGAAATTACTTAGTCCAAAAGGCATCACCAACCACTCATACAATCCTTCATTTGTCTTGAATGTTGTCTTCCACTCATCCCCTTCTATGATTCTGATATGATGATATCCACTCTTCAAATATATCTTTGTAAAGTATTTAGCTCCACGCAAACAATCCTAATGTCATCCATCTGAGGAAAAGGATATCTATACTTTAGTGTGATTTTGTTTATGGCTCTAGAGTCTGTACACAACCTCCATTCTCCATCCTTCTTAAGTGCTAGCACAATAGGTACTGCACAAGGACTTAATATTTCTATGATAAAACCCTTCCTCAACAACTCTTGCACTTGTCCATTCAACTCTTCATTCTCTTCCAGTTTCATCCTGTGTGTTGCTTTATTAGGAAAACTAGCTCCAAGAATCAGATCCATGCAATAACTAATAATCCTCAAAGGTGGCAATCCATCAGGTACATTATCTGAAGTGATATCTTCATATTTTTCCAGCAACTCCTTTACCTCCTTGGTTGTTCTTCTACATGCTTCAAGTCTTCATCCTTCTTAGGAACCAAGGAATAGCACATGTTCTCATGTCTCAACCCATCAAGAAATATCCTTTCATCAACCAATCAAATTCTAGCACTCATAAAAACCTCAACTTTAGGAACATCCTCCAAGGGCAACAAAGTCTGCTTCATCCCATTAGCAACAATGGTATGTGTTCTTCTTTCCACCCTGAATAGCCTATCTATCATACTACCAAGGCCTTCCCAATAAAACATAGCATACATCCATAGGCATGATATCACACAAAACTTCATCATGATAATTTCCTATCTTCGATTTCACCAAACATTGTTCACTTACTAGTATCTTATGCTCATCTTGAATCCATGCTATATGATAGGGCTTCGGGTGTTTCAATATTTCTAGCTTCAATTTGGTCACCATTTCTTTAGAAACCAAGTTCTCAGAGCTTCCACTGTCAACAATCATTTTGCAACATTTACCGGCTACCTTGCATCTGGTCCGAAACAAATTCTTTCTTTGCAACGGTTCTTGCTCTGTCTCACTTTGACACAATACTCTTTTGTTCACCAACACTTCTCCCTCTTTTGGTTTATTAGATGAACCAGCATGATCCTCCTCAGCAAAGGTTGTTCTTCTACTATTCTCTATCTTTTTTCTTGTCTCTCCCTGATTACATTCAAATGCTCTATGTCCTTCTCCACCACACTTAAAATAAGTTCCCCTAAGTACTCTTTTCTCATGTCTTCTATCACCTTTTATATAACCCTCATTCTGGTAACCACCATATCCTCCTCTCTGGTAAGAGTTTTCATCATCTCTACGGTATGGATTATCATTCTTACTGACTTCCTTATCTTTATTTTGATCTACAAAATATCCTCTTCCTCCTCCAGTAAAAATTCTTCCTCTCTATCTCTTCTCATGTATTTTATTCATCTTCTCTTCTACTTTTAGGGCACATTGATATGCCTCCTCCACACTCAACAATTTGATCAAACTTATCTCATCCTGTATAGACAGCTTCAAGCCATTCACATATCTGGCTACTTGCTCGGTCTCATCCTCTAAATGCCCGAATCTGATATTCAACTTGTAGAACTCCTTCATATACTCTGTCACACTTGAATCTTTCTGCTTCAAATTCTACAACTTTTAGAATAAACTGATCTAATAGTTTGCAGGCATAAACTTCGTCTTTAACTTATTCACCATCTAATCCCATGATTTTATATTCTCCTTTCCTCTTCTTTGCCTATATTTCTACAAATGTTCCCATGAAAGGGGTGCATGTCCTTTCAACTTTGTACAAGAAAATTTCACCTTCTTGTCTTCGACAGTACCTTCAAAATAAAAATACTTCTCCATCTTCGTTATCCAATCAAGCAATTCATTTGAATCCAACTTACCACTATAATCTGGTGGATTGAAATGTGGTTTAGTATTTACTCTGGTTAGAGCTCTTATGAACCTCTCTTCTCCCTGATCAAGGCCAGGTTGATTTTCTCCTTCCCCTTCTTCCTATTCTTCTACCTCTTCATCACTCACATCATCAACTAGTCAACCTCTCCTCTGGGTCATTTTGACTACTTCTAATCTAGCAGTAATTCCTCTCAACATCTCCATTATAGTTGGGTCTGCATTTCCATGTGCTCCATTTCCTCTACCATTTCTTCATCCCACAATCTTTACACAAGTCCTTTGTAGCTGCAGGTCAGATCCCCAATCCGCCACCCCATAACAAATCTTCAACAGGACTCCCCAAACTTTGACGATCTCTCACAAAATGAATCACTCTGATACCAATTTGGTGCAATCACGGTAGGAGGGTCCTCAAAGAGAATAGTCCAGACTGTGCAAAAAGAGATACAGAACATAAGCCACATTGAATGTGGAGGAAAATGCAGATTCAAACATTCTTATTACCTAAAATTTCAATTACAATCAGTCGGCAACATCTGGGTTCACAGATTGGGTTCACAGGCCTGATACAAAATGCTCGACATACAGTATTCCTATACGCTCATTAATACGAGCCAAAATATTACCTATCAAATCCAATATTCAATTCTCTTCCTAGACTAATGATTTATATCACATCTAGAGATCTAGAATTCTTTGCATCAGCCAAAGATCATTACAATCTCTGATGAAGGAAACATAACGTGTGTGTGAAATAGGTCGGCCTTAAATTTGAATTTCTCCTTGATAGGTGCATAGTATGAAGTGTGGACCAAAATTAAGGTTGGGGACACTCTATGGAATAATTTGGAACACCTCACAAGGATCCACAAGTTATGGGAAGGATCCACAAGAGACAAAACTAGTCATTAGGCTTGAAACTACTTCGGTGCTCTATTGTAGAAATTATCACTTAATCTGAAAGTGATAACTTGCCAGAAAAAGATTCAATCATTCTAAAATCTTGGAATAAGGAAAAATGAACATGTACACAATGAAAAAATATATCCGATGAATCTTCCATCTTGAACTGAACAAGAACAAAACTAAAATGATTTTTATTTTTTTCTGGTTGATGCAGGATTGCAAAGAACCAAGGATGCTCCTGCATCAATGAAACTTGTTATTCTACCATGGAGAAACAATTTCTTGCTCTTATATTTGTAATGTATAATTTTTGACATTACCTTCTTCATGTTGAAACTCATGTCATTGTGAAAAGTGATCTTCTGAATCATCTGTTCACTAGAACCAATCTTTCAGAAAGGTTGGTGAAATGGGTAATGTTACACTATGAGTTTGATATCAAATTTGTAACTCAAAAAGTGATTAAGGTTTAAGTTTTTTTTTATCATGGAAGAAGCTCCCTCATCTCACTCCTTCCCTAATCTAGACTTATTTCTAGATGAATACCTCTTAGCAACAAACCATGAACCTTTATGGGAGATGTATTCTGATGGATCAAGATGTCAAGATGGCATCGAAGTAGGTGTAGTTTTTATCTTTCCTAAAGGAAATTTAGTTCCTCTATCTTTTCAATTGGAATTTCATTGCACTAATAACATCGCATAGTACGAAGCCCTTATAGTTGGCTTGCATTTCACAATTGCCTTGAACATTAAAAATCTTCGTATACATGGTGATTATGAACTATTGTAAATTAAATTATGGTAACATATCAAGCCAAGAAAAATAAGATATCTCAATATCAGGATTTATCCTTATCCTTGCTTGATCGTTTCTCCTCTTTCAAAATAGTCAGCGTTCCTAGAAGAGAAAATCAACACATGCAATGACGAGTGCCACCTCCTTTGTATCTTTGGATAAGGGAATAGAAGAATATCACTTTTTGGTTTATGTTCTTCACTCTCTTGTTGTCTTGAATCAACCTAAATCTGATGTTATTGTATGTGCTCATGTGGACTCGAAGGAATGGTATTTTAATATTTACAATTATTTGAAGACTATAAATTTTCTCAATGATGTGACAAAATTATCACACTCGAATAAGAAAACTTTCAATTCGGTACATTATATTATTTGAAGTTATTTATCAAAAATATTATAATGGTTTTCTTCTTCAGTGTCTCACTAAGGTGAAAATACCCCTTGCCCTTCACAAATCCCATTCAAGCTCTTGGGATAGACATTTTGGTGGTAAATATCTGGTAGGTAAATTGATTCACATGGGATACTTTTGAAAAATAATGGAGAAAGACCCCTTTTCCTTTGTCAAGAAGTGTCTGCAATGTCAACAACATAGAAATCTCATTCATGCTCTTTCTCAAGAGCTTCAAAATCAGACCTCTCCTTTCCCATTCACAAAATGGGGGTTGGATATTATAGGACAAATATCACCTCCTTTTTTTAAAGGATGTATCTTTATCATCATTGCTACAGATTACTTTATGAAATGGGTCAAAGTTGTTCCACTTTGATCCATGAACACTAAAGAAATTTGTAGATTTCTTCTAAATAATATCATTGCTCTTTTTAGATTGGCTTCTTCCCTTATCTCTAACAATGGTACCCTATCTAAGAACAAAGAGGTGAAGCAGTTCCTAAAGAAGTTTCATATTTTGCATTAATTTTCTACACCATACTATCCGCAATATAATAGAAGCCAAGCCAAAGCATCTAATAAAACTCTTGAGTTGATTCTCCAAAAAACAATAAATAAACACGGTAAATATTGGCATACTCAATTAAAATACGCCTTATGGTCTTGTCATACGAGTGTTCGTATGGCGACTGGCACAAAGTTGTATAATTTCATGTATGGTGTTGAGGCTATCATGACTTTAGAGTTGGAGATTCCATCCTTGTGAGTTTCCCTTAAAGGGTTAATTGATGATGATGCTTATCATGCTAATTGTTTGCATCAGCTTGAGTTTCTCAATGAGCATCGAATGTAGGACCTCAACCACCTTCAAGCTTATCAATGATCACTTTCTAAACATTATAATCAGAGTGTTCTTTATAGAACTTTCAATGTAGGTGACCTAGTTCTCTATGAGAATCAACAAAATATAAATGCACTGCATAATCAAAAGGGGAAGTTTATCCCTAATTGGTTAGGCCCTTAAATTATCATCTTTTTGTATAGTTATGGTGCTTATGGATTATCATCTATGGATGAAATGCCTCTAAAATAGCCTTTCAATGCAATGCATCTTCATCAATACTATACATAGTATCTATGTGCCATTTGTGTAACACTCATCCATCATGGATTACAATTCATTATGCTAAATGGCATTCCTTCATTAACACATTATTTTAACATTTTATGTTATGATGTAAGCATATGTATGTGGTTAATTTATTTAATGAGGAATTACCTATACATGTGTTTTATTATTCTATGTATCTGTGTACTACATTTGATAAAATATTTTAGTTAGGCAATTAGATCATCATTGTGTTTAATTAACATACATCCAGGTGTGCTTATTAGATCATGTTAGCATATAATATAAACATACATCCATCACATAATCGTACATGAAACTTAAATGCATACACATAAAAAGAACACCATGATGTTGGAACCAAAATCGCATGTATATATATATCAAAAATATGTATCATGTGCATGTATCACACCACTGTGTCAAAATATAGTGACTATATATCTATATATGTATATACATCAAAATAATGTTGTACAAAATAATATCATTGGTATAAAAAATGGTACGTATATAAAATAGGCCTAGCCCCTGGGTCCATGGCTCCCCAAGCCCTTTGGTCCTAATGGTAATCGAGGTCATGCTTGAATGGATTTGACGAAACATGATCAGTGTGACTGTGAGACTAATAGGATCACCCATAGTCCATAGATCTCTTCCGAAAGCTCCACAACCTCAATCTACACTCATGCCTCCCGCTCTCAGGACTATCGTAGCTACTCCTAAATCTACTACAATTGGAAATCCATAAACAGTCTCATAGTTATTGCTTGCCTACCAAGGTCAACAACTTGTCTCTACAAAGAATCACATGCCCTCTCAACACTCTCTTCTCACATCCTGGCCTGGTCTCTCTCAATGAGGGTAGTAAAAATATTAATTTCCTTTTGATCCCATTGCTTGATCACTTCATTGACATCATTGGTCCTTTGCATGACCTCGACTCATGCCTCCTTGTAGGTTTTTCGTAGACACGCAATGAGCTCAAAAAGGTGGGCATTTTTCTCCATTGATGTTGGCCTGTAGGCATCTAGGATGCTCCACTAGATTGGCACGACTGGGGCCACCTCAGAAATGTAAGGCCTGATAAAGGTGATCCACTCCTATGTATCCACTACAACCATAGAGTAGTAGATGTTATTATTATTGGATGATATATCAAAACATGAACATATATACATAGGATGAAAGTGAAATACTAAAAGGAAATAACACAAATCACTCTTATACTTGGATCCTTGGGCCTATCAGTGTCAATCTAGGGGAGGTGTGATGTTGATACTAACTCCTATTGCCACTACTACTATGAGGATGTTGGTTATTTTTAGGTGGTTCCACTAAGACTAGGATGGCAATTAGAGGAGATGAAAGCCTCCACCGCTGCCTCGACCTCTTTATCACTTTGCTCACTACCTCTCCCTACTACCTATTATCATCACCACCTTAGTCCTCTCCTCCTCCTCCTCCTACTCATGCCTACCCCTTTGCACCAACATTTCCCATGGGGGAATCTACCAAGAAAGTTGAGGCAAGACCATGTGTACCCCACTAGGTCTGAAAGCTACAGGTGACGCCTACATCATTGACAGGGAGCATCAGGGGTCGATTATCATTATCTAACCCATCATCACTAACAACAATGTTTACTATGGTAGAATGATGAAAATCACTTGATCTAATCATGCTCCTGACAACTCAAGTGTATGGGGGTTTCGAGGATATAGTCTGCAAAATCTTGAACTACCAAGCGACCCTATGCCAATAATACAACATGAAGAAAAAATCGATGGCCTCGCTAGGAAGAAATCATACTACATATGTCACAACTGATGCCTATCAGTGGACCACCACATGCCCATATACAGTCTCCATCTGACATTGCGTGACCAAAAAGTATCCATCTGTACCCACCAAAACCATAAATATCCATATCTCCACTCGCACACCAATGGGTATGTGTGGGCCATTGGTGTACTAGGGGTTATCCATTCAGAATACCCAACTAGTCAGCTACAAGTAATGTGTGTGATATCCCAGACCTACAAGAGTGTGCAAGATGTGAGGCTCTAGTACTCATAATGCACATACCTACCCAACTCATGGTGTAGGTGGGCAAGCATGTTTCAAGCCCAAGAAAAAATGGTATGCCACTCCATCTTCTAAATATTATGGATGAGGCCCCCATGCAGGTGTGAGCCTTGCCTATCCATGGTGAATTGGAGGGTGATTGTGACTACCATCACCCTCCTCAATAGTGGGACTACCATTTATTTGTGCTCATACCACTGTATCTACATGTGGTCGGTGGTGTCATCGAGATCTATGTGCTTGGTGTAGTACTATTGGCCCTCTACTACCTCTCATGGTGAGTGTTTATCATTGAGGACCACCCACCATCCGTAGATGGGTAGGCCCATGATATGGTTCATGTCCTCTAGAGTAATTTTCATCTCTCTTGATGATAGGTGGAAGGTTGAGGTCATCGCATCCCAACACTCCATGAGTACCATCAACATAGAAGGGTGATACAACATCTTGAGGAGTGTGTAGACCCACCATAGCCCTACCTATCGAAGATGATCCTTTTCGTCGGGATGCATAAGACCCGTCTGATCTCACAACATCCTTAGCATGTGCACATTTTTGTGCTCATGCATCTTAGTCCAATCCTAAAAACAAAAACAAAATCTATGTTAGCTCCATCTACATTGAAAAATTCTAACTTCTACATCAAAAATTTATCGAAGTGACCTCTGGGATAGAGGTGCATAGCGCAAACATCTACATGATGTACTAGTGTCTAGGGTCGACCACCATGAAATCCGCTTGGACAACGGTGTGCATGGCAGACACCAACACGGATGAAGGTCGCCAATGTACTATCGGTACAATATCATGTAGTTTGGACACCTTCATGTTGATTGGATGCATGCACTACTCCAAATTTGAAAAACATTGAGAAAAGGCCTACAAATGGACAAAGAAGGTCAAAATCAACATACCTCATCGACATCGTTGCCCTGTGCTATCACCCGATGTAGCTGATTAATCTTGGGTCCCATGTAGTCTAGTTTACGAGGCATTTTTCTAAATTTAATCTCATAAAATTCAATAATTCTCTCATAGTGAATAGTGCAAATGACCTTTTTGTGGGCCCTCCTAGGTATATATAGGTCATTTTTGGCCCATTTTTCTTGGTAGACATGGTCCTTCCATTCTTCCTATTTTCACCCCACCTAACTGGGGGGAAAAATAGGAGGGGGCATATATTCACCTCTTCATAATATTTTTTCTAAATAACCAAATTTCCTTGATCATTCTTCTCGCCTTAGAGCTTCTTTCAATTTTTGAGATAACCTAAATTTGTTTAACAGAACAAAACTTCACATCCGACATTGTGGTTTCTCGTTGAGCTCAATCGTTGGGGGCATCATGAGTATTTGCTTGCTTAACCTCTATGGCCTTTACAATATCATTTTTGGCATGTGTAGATGCCTAAAAATATCCTAGCCTGTGAACTAGCATGTTAAAATTAGTATTTGTATTTTCCTAATGATTAAATAATGTCCAATTATTTAATTATTATCTAAAATCATATTTCCATTATTAATTAAAATGACTATATGTTATTTAATTAATTCATTTCAATCAATCTTCTTGATTAAATAAATAAATCATATTTATTTAATTATATCTTTAATTCTTTATTCCTCCTGATCAATTAAATAAATATCAATTATTTAATTATGTCTCTAATTTACCCTATTCCCCTAAATCAATTAAATTATTACCACTTAATAATTTAATTAAATCGCTTTCCCCTAAACATGAATAATTAAATTAATTATTCAAAACATCATCCAAAAAGATCAACAAAACAAATACAACTTTGTTTACAAAAGTCAAACATGATTTGCACGTTCAACTCAAAAAGATTAATTAATTAAATCAGTTAATTAATTATCCTCACCCATTTTCATGATTGAGCAAATTATGATCCCCCAATTGCTCACTCTGATCAACTAACTGGTTCATCTATTTTCTGACTAATCCATCTATTCTTCAATCCCATTGAAGGCTCAACATGATTTGTTCAATCCCATTGAAGACCCAATCTATTTTCTCAATTCCACTAAACACTCAAGTTGATTTCATCAATTACACCAATTACATAATCAAAATCCACTAATTCTTCCTATCTAATTCCTCTCAACATCTTTCAATCGTTGATCAGTATATTCTACTACACAATCTCAATCATTCATTTCAAAATAAAAATTTTGTATAACAACTTCATTTCTTCTCAAAAATGATTGGAGAATTGACATGTTTTGCACAATGAAGTAATGCTAAAATTACAATCGATTTATTGAAGAACTTTGACACATAACTTCGATCAACACACACACATTTGAAGCTTTTTCAACACATAAATGGATGCTTCACATTGATACAATGATCCAACATCATTGTGTATACACTTCAACACAAGATGGGTAACGACATTAGTTAATTGAATTCTTTGTATATTCTTTGATTGTATTGCTTTTAGTTCATTGAATTCAATAATCTCATATCATTCATCTCATGAGTAATGGGCATGAATCCAAATCTTTTTGTTTGAATTAGATTAGTTTAGTTCATTCATTTTTATTATATTATGCTCCCCAATTTCCTCCTTACATATTCTAGCACACTCGGTTAATCTTTTGAGTGTTTTTAAGAATTTTGTAGGTTACAACCAAGAATCTGATTAAAACCTGTCATTTATTTTAATCATAAAAAATAGATGCATGGAATTTTTTGAAACCACCATCTAGAGTTTCTAGATTTCACTCTTAGCTTTCTGTAGATTTTTACGATTTTTAATTTCATGAAAAAATAAAAAAGTTATCGTAATTTTACTCTGTTGTGTTTTTTTTTAAATTTTGTTGTTAACCTTTAAAATTCATGTGTTTCATTTATCTCTAATAAATTCTACATATTGAATAGAAAAATATTTTTGGGTTTTATAGATCTCCATTTTTTCTTTCCGAAATAATTGATGATTTAAAATTGATGGAGATTTGAGCAAGTTATGGCTACTTCAAAACGTTGTTATAATTGGTAAAATAGGTAAAATTTGTCAAAATTATTTTTTCTTTTTTCTTTTTTTCATATCTTTCCTTTTTGTTCAGTAGTATAAAGTTTTTTGTTACTAATATCTTCATTTTCATCTTGTGTCCATTATAGGATTAACTCTCATACTTCAATTTGGAGTTTTAAAATGAACTTTTTAAAATATTTATTAGTTTAGAAAAGATTTCAAATTTGTGCATAAAAATCAAACCTCACAACTTGCTCTTTTCAATTTGGAGTTTTAAAATAAACTTTTCAAAAACTTTCTAGTTTAGAAAAAATCTTTTGAAATGGTGCTTAACAATTGAACTCCACAACTTGCACATTTCGATTTGGTGTCCTAAAATAAACTTTCAAAAGCTTTCATAGATTAGAACAACACTCCATTTTTTTTGGTGCTCATAAAATGAAATGCTTTCTTTTGACCAACGTTGTCATTATGTTGATGAAACGAATGATTTAATTTTGTTGAGCACTTTAAGACAATGATTGTTAGAAACACTTAGTTTTGGTCTTAAAACTGGATAAAATACATTATGACTTGCATATTTCTATCTATTTGTTTGAAATCCAAAATACTTCACTTTGGTGCACATAAAAATAAATTGCTATCTTGTACACATTTCATTTCAATTTTTTTTGGATAGCACCACTCAAGGGTCTTAAAAATAATATTGTGATGAATTGTATACTATGTCTTCCGTGTTTGGAAAACTGAAGTGTTTATCCTCTCCCCTCACATCTTTTGGTTATCTTGAGTGACAAAAATCACTTTTGAGTTTCACACTTTAAATCAAAAGCATTACCTTAAAGAGGGGGCTTTCTATGAGATACATCCCATGATGGAGAACTCATAAGCAAGGTCTCGAAGCACATTTACTGGTGAGCTATATCAAAGGTTGTGAAATTGTAAGAAAGTAGCTTCAATCCTAGATGACAATATACTGCACCTAACCCCATGCCTTAAGTGGAACATAAATGGTTAAAGAGTCTTAAGTGACTAGCGAATGGTAGTGTATGTACTGTGTTCACAATTTTTCATTAAAAGCCTTATATTAGAAGCCATCCGTGTTTTCTAAAACATTCTTTGAAAGTGGTGCATCGAAACTTTTCTTTCAAGAAGTTACTTACCAAGTCCAACTTTTGGTTGAGGTGTAGAGCTTAAGACTTCATTCTTAACATACCTCTACACTCCTCCATAAGTTTCATGTAAAATTATCCCTTTGAGGAATGAGGTAAGCCTACCTAAAAGAGTGTACCTACCTAGGATGACTTGATTGATGCATGACAAGGTTACTTTATTGACATAAAACATTTGCTTGAATTAAATGAACACATCAAAACAATAATTTCACATGGTTATCAAATATCAAACCCTTTGGACTTAGTGTGAATACTTTGAAAAGAGCCCTATATTTTCACTCCTTAAGAATATCTTAAAGCAATATCCCAAAAGGTTTTTTAATATTTAGGCTTACATTTCAAGTCACATTAAGAACAAAGTCAACATTGGAAACTATGGCTTTAGCATTTTGACTTTCACAAACTTTGATCTTTTATGGAAAGAAACATGCTTAAAGCTATAGACATTTAGCGTCAAAAAGTTTTTGATTTTTGTGTTGTGTTATCACTTGCCAAAATCTCAAATCAGATAAAAAAAACTCATCCAAAACTACAAAATTATCCAAAGCTATTGCCAACATAGAAACTAGAAAATAAATTTGCATAGAAAACCACTATTGTTGTTGTTTCTGCCACACTTGACCAAAAACTCGTCGTAGTCGACCTAAAACAATTTGCATTTTCTCTCTGCCTTATGATAGTCACAGGTAAAAACCAATTGCTTTTGAAAAACTGGAAGCACTTGACATAAGATTGCAGCAGTTAATCTTAATATTATCGCACTTGATCTATTATCTAAACCACAATCAACTTAAAACTAGTTGCTTTTTCTCAAAACTATCACTTTTTCCTACACAATTCACCAATTAGAAAATTTACACACAAAGACAGCTTATAAGAAACCCTATCACAATTGCTTCTCAAATCCGCCACTTTTGAAAAAAATTGTTGCTTTTGCTCTGAAATTGCAACTTTTTCCTTAATTGTTGGTGAAAATTATAATACTAGTCCAAAACTGGTTAAAAATCCTTTTAAGAATGAAACATTAGACTCCCAAACCACATCATAAATCCACATCAATCCATCATCCATTTACAGAATCAAAACACTCCAATCTAGCTTTAAGATTCAAAATAAAAACAAACAACTTTAGATTATTCCTTCACTCAAAATTCTAAGATATCAACCTTTGCTTGAACCTCGAGGCTAGTTCAAGTAGATTCTTGCAACATATCCTCTAGAAAAGGAATTAAAATATCAATCCAATTTTTCAACGTTTTTGAGTCCCAAAAGTTAGCATTATTTCCAAAGTATCACTCAAATCTTAAGGTCTTGAGTATCACAAAAACCATAGAGAAACAACAAACCTTGTCCAAAAGGTTATCTTTTACATTCACCACATATCATCCACCTTATGACCATTTGGCATACTACTGCCCTAGTTCAACAACCACACCTTACAACACCTATTATACAACCAAAATTTACATAAATTGAAGGTGAACAAGCAGACTTATCAGTAGTTTGATTAGTTTCTTATTCAAGACAAAGGAAACACCAACTTAGTGGAGAAACGCAACAAATATCCTAGACAAACAAGAGCGAAAAGTCGATCTTGTGGCCAAAAGGCCCATATTACCACCTCCCACATGGAAATAGAAAATCTTGGCTCCCAAAAACACTTGTAAAACAAAAAAATCCAAAAACACAAAGTTTACTTTCCTTAAAATAAAAAATTCCAAAAAAACAAAGAAGTCTTTTATTTCATAGTTAGAAGTCACCAAATTTCCACAAAATCTTGAAACTTTTTTATGACAACTGTGTGGCACAATATAGGAAAAAGATGGAAGCAAACAAAAGTAGCACTAGCATGCCCCCAACAAACACCAAAAATGACTAAAGTGACCCATGGGGCTATAGACCAAGTGACCTTATAACTCCTTGAAAAGAACCTACATTCAAAGCAACACCGAATCAACCACCAAATGACAAGGAATTAATTCGTAGACAACAAGAAATGATGGATAGGTCAAATCAAAATCACAAGGACATGGTCATAGAAGAAGTGGATAGTGAGGAAGAAATAGACAAGGAATAATTATTTCAACACTCCAACAATCCCAAGGTACTTAAACTCATGGAAAAACTACTAAGAAAGGATCCAAATACCTACTTCATAAAATTAGCACAAAGTAGTGCTAAATTACCTACAGACTTCAATGTGGAAGGTCTTAAGGATCCCCACCTCATTCTGTTAGAGTATAAATCATCTTTGAGACAGATACCCAAACCCACAGAGATTCTAAACATGCCACCAATCTTCTCACAAGGCAATGATCAACCTAAACAATAACCAATGGAAAACCCTTTTTTAGTACACCGTCCCAAATTGAGCAAGCAACAATAGCCCAACAATATCAAGGAGGTCCAACTCAATACATTCCCCAAAAACCTCCTATATTGACCCTTCCCAAAACAAACAAAATAATAAAGGGCAATTTCCACAACAAAATCCGCAACAAGGTGTGCCACAAGCGAACTACTTCAACAACCTTCAAACAAATAAACAACATCAACAATGTGTACCACATGGAACCCTTCCCAATCAACATCAATAGGGTGTGCCACAGGGTACCCTTCCCAATCAACATCAACAAGATGTGTCATCGAGTACCCTTTTTCAATCAACATCAACAAGGTGTGCTATATGGTACCCTTTCCAATCAACAGTCCCATCAATAATGTGTTAGGTTTTCAAAGGCAGATATCTAAAAGCTAAATGCAGATTTTATCAAATAAACCAAAAATAAAACACACAAAAAAATAACACAGAGAATTTAACGTGATTCACCCAATGTGGGCTACATCCACCAAACCACAGCTATCCAATGATTTCATTAACCAGTGCAAAACCCTATTACAATATCGTGAATAATCACATTTCCTTATGTTACTGTAACTCTATTACAAACCCCTTATAACCAGCTTTTTAGAAGCTTCCAGATTAGGGCTATACAAAGAAGGGGTTTTCCGCTTTTCGGTGATTTTTCCCTTTTTTGGTGTACATGAAGAGTGTACAATATACAATGATCAGTCACCACAAACCAACAATCTCCCACTTGGAGACTGGTCAGGCTCCACACCAAAACAATCTCCCACTTGGAGACTGAACCTGGACGACACCGCTGCACTTACAACTCCCACTGGAAATAATCACCTTGGACCCTACTGCTTTGTTATACTTTAATTCAACCTTGAAGGCCAACCGAAGCTGAAGAGGAGCTCAGCTTCTCCCTTATCACCACCTTAGTAAACATATCTGATGGATTTACATCTGTATGTATCTTTTCCAGCTTTACCTGTCCATCCTCCATCACTGACCGAATGAAATGATACCTCAACTGTACGTGTTTGGTTTTAGAGTGCAAGGTAGAATTCTTTGCAAGATGTATAGCACTCTGGCTGTCTGTGAACAAGTAATTTTCAGCTTTTTGTTTTCCCAACTCTTCCATGAAAAGTTTCATCCATATCATCTCCTTTGCTGCCTCTGTGGCAACCACATACTCTACCTCTGTGGTGGATAAAGCAACCACCTTTTGCAACTAAGAAATCCAATTGAGTGTTGTCCCACCAACGGTAAATACATAACCTGTGGTACTCCGCCTGGTATCGATATCCCCTACCAAATCTGAGTCAGCATAACCTTTTAAATCTGTATTAGATCCCTCAAAACATAAATATTTATCCGATGTACCTCTCAAATACCTGAGGATCCATTTCACGGCATTCCAATGCTCAATTCTTGGATTACTCATATACTTGCTAACAACTCCTACAACATGTGCAATATCTGGTCTCGTGCATACCATGGCATACATTAAACTACCTACAGCTGAAGCATATGGTACCTTGGACATTTTTTCTTCCTCCTCTTGTGTCTTTGGACACATATCCTTAGTCAATTTTACAGGACTGGGCAAAGGTGTACTGACAGCTTTTGCATTCTCCATATGAAATCTCTGCAACACCTTTTTACCATAATCAGCCTGAGATAAAAACAATTTCCTATTTTTCCTATCTCTTGTAATCTTCATACCAAGGATTTGTTTTGCTTCCCCCAAATCCTTCATAGCAAATGAATTTTCTAACTGTTGTTTTAACTCCTTTATGTGATCCATGTTAGACCCCGCTGCAAGCATATCATCAACATATAAACATAAAATAATGTAGCTATCTTCACCTAGCATCTTAAAATAAACACAATGGTCTGAATTACACCTGTTGTAACCTTGCTCAACCATAAAACTATCAAATTTAAGATACCATTGTTGAGGTGGTTGCTTCAAGCCATATAAGCTTTTCTTCAATCTGCACACTAGTTTCTCCTTACCTTTGACTTCAAATCCTTGTGGTTGTTCCATATAAATTTCCTCTTCCAAATCACCATGGAGAAAGGCAGTTTTAACATCAAGTTATTCTAAATGCAAATCTTCAACAGCCACAATGCTTAACACAGTATGAATAGAGGTCATTTTAACAACTGGAGAAAATATTTCATCAAAATCAATACCCTGTTTCTGTGCAAATCCCTTTACAACTAATCTGGATTTAAATCTTTTCTTACCTCCATCCTCCTCTTTCATCCTATAAACCCATTTTTTTGCTAAATCCTTTTTACCTGCAGGCAACTTGCATAATTCCCAAGTCTAAGTTTTTAGCAAGGAGTCCATTTCCTCTTCCATTCCATGCTCCCACTGAACCTTGGTATCCACCTGCATAGCTTCATGATAACATTCTGGTTCACCAGCATCAGTTAATAAGATAGAGTACAAAGAGGGAGAAAATCTATTTGGAGGTCTACTTAACCTTGAAGATCATCTAACATTCACTGGAGTTTGTGGTATTTCTTGTTGCTGTTGTTGCGGAGCATGAGGATCCACTGAAACTTTATTGTTTGGAGTATCATCCAACACTGCATAATCATTTTCTTTCTTCTCATGCTGCTGCAACTGATATTTGTACAACACTTTCTCATTGAATATGACATCCCTGCTTCTCACAATTTTCTTATTTTCAAAATCCCAAAGCCTATAACCAAATTCATCAATGCCATATCCAACAAATATACATTTCCTTGATTTTGCATCAAGCTTGGTTCTATTTTCAAGATCTACATGTACAAATGCTTCACAACCGAAGGTTTTTAGAAAAGAATAACTCACCTTCTTACCTATCCATGCTTCCTCTAGAATACCACAACCCAAAGGATTAGATGGACCTCTATTAATTAAATAAACAACAGTGTTTACAGCCTCTGCCCACATCTTTAAAGGCAACCCAACATGCAATCTCATAGTTCGTGCACGCTCCATTATTGTTCTATTCATACGCTCAGCCACTCCATTTTCTTGTGGAGTCCTTGGAACCGTTTTCTACCTATGAATACCATCAAAAGAACAATAATCTTCAAACTCTTTACTGCAATACTCACCACCATTATCAGATTTGAGACATTTCAACTTTTTACCTATCTCATTCTCAACCAAGCTTCTCCATTTTTTAAAAGTTTCAAATACATCAGATTTCTGCCTAATGAAATAAATCCATACCTTCCTAGTTGCATCATCAATGAATGTGACATAATAATGAGAGCCACCGAGAGAAGATACCTGAGCTGGTCCCCATACATCCGTATGCACAAGCTCCAATTTCTCATCTTTCTTTTGTTTCCCATCCTTGAGAAAACTAACTCTCTTTTGTTTTCCATAAACACAACTTTCACAGAAATCCATATTAACACATTTTAGACCTGGTAAAACATTCTTTGAATGGAGTACTTTCATACCTTTTGCACTCATATGCCCAAGTCTGTTATGCCATAGTGTTGATTCATAATTCGCAACAACTATTTGATTTTCTTCCTGTTGAACTGCAGCAACTATTCCTGAACATTGATTTTTATCTGCAATAGCTAAAGTAGAAGGAATAGTATGACCTGTACAAAGATATAAGGTGCCTACTTTCACACCTTTTGCTACTACTAAGGCACCTTTTGTAACCTTCCAATTTTTATCACTAAATGTAACAACACAACCTTCATCATCTAGTTGCCCTGCTGAAATTAAATTTATTTTTAGCTTTGGAACGTGCCTTACCTCATGTAGTAGCCAATGATTCCCATTCTGCAACATAATCTTGATTCTTCCCTTTCCAACAATCTGACAAGGTTCATTATCTCCCAAATAAACCAACCCAAAATCCCCTTGGACATAATCAAGAAAATAATTTCTATGGGGCGTAGCATGAAATGAAGCCCCTAAATCTAACACCCAAGAATCATCAACATTGTTAAGAGAAAGAATCAAAGCATCCTCATCAGATTTATTACTTACCACATTTTCCTCTTTATTTCCTTCTTGTTTGTCTCCTTTATTTTTCCGAGACCAATAATCTTTCTTTACATGACCTGGCTTACCATAGTACCAGCAATCCCTCTTGTCTCCAGATTGGGACCTTCTGTCCCTTGATTTTCCTCGTGACTTCCCACGACTCCCAAAATTGTTTCGTCTCTCATTTGTTTTGCTTTCTGCATTCAAAACACTGTCTGATCTGGATGTTCCACCTGAGCTTTTCCTACGAATTTCCTCGCTCAAAATAACACCAACAACATCATCAAATTTCAATATATTTGAACCAGAAACAGAATTGCTAACAGCCATTACCAAGCTATTCCAGCTTTCAGGCAAAGAACACAGAATCAAAAGAACCCTAAATTCTTCATCAAAGTTAACTTTTAAAGAAGTTAATTGACTAGTAACCGTATTAAATTCATTCAAATGATTAGTAACTGATCCACCTTCTACCTTTTTTATATTAAATAAACGCTTCATAAGAAATACCTTATTCGAAGCGAAAGGCTTTTCATATAACTTTGCTAGGGTTTCCATCAACTCTAGAGTTGTCTTTGATGTTGTAATATTGAACGCCACCGATTGTACCAGGCATAAGCGAATATTTCCAAGTGCCTTTCTGTCCAAAATATCCCAGTCCTCATCTGACATTGTTGTAGGTTTCTTGGTTTTCCCTTCCAATGGCCGCCATAAATCCTTCTGATAGAGACAATCCTCCATCTGCATCTTCCATAACTAATAGTTCTGCCCATTGAACTTATCAACCTTCAACTTACCCTCGTCTACCATTGCTCCCACTTAACCGTGTGACTCCCACTCAACCGTGAGACTTTCCTACAAATGGTAATCGAAACCAACCCACTCTGATACCACTTGTTAGGTTTTCAAAGGCAGATATCTAAAAGCTAAATGCAGATTTTATCAAATAAACCAGAAATAAAACACAGAAAAATAACACAGAGAATTGAACGTGGTTCACCCAATGTGGGCTACATCCACCAAACCGTAGCCATCCAGTGATTTCATTAACCAGTGCAAAACCCTATTACAATATCGTGAATAATCGCATTTCCTTATGTTACTGTAACTCTATTACAAACCCCTTATAACCAACTTTTTAGAAGCTTCCGGATTAGGGTTATACAAAGAAGGGGTTTTCCCCTTTTCGGTGATTTTTTCCTTTTTCGGTACATGAAGAGTGTACAGTATACAATGATCAGTCACCACAAACCAACATAATGTATACCACCAATGCACTACCAGGGTAACCTTCAAAACAATTCATCCCATCAACAAGGTGTACCACCAACATACTACTAGGGTAACCTTAAAAATAATCCATCCCATCAACAAGGTGTACCACCAATGCACTACCAAGATAAAATTCAAAACAATTCGTCCCATTAACAAGGTATACCACCAACACACCACCAGAGTAACCTTCAATATAATTCATCCCAACAACAAGGTGTACCACCAACACACTATCAAGGTACCCCTCTTCAACAACAACAAAAAGGACTTAACCCTTCTTCCATTCAGCAAGGACTTAATCCTCCTCACATTAAGCAAGGCCTTAATCCTCATTACATACAATAAGGACTTAACCCTCCTTACATCCAACAAGGACTTAACCCTCCTTGCAATCAATAAGGAATTAACCCTTCTTCCACCCAACATGGTTACCAAGGTCTTATACCATCAACATACCCAACCTATGACCAAACAAACATTTTTGGACAATAAGGCTACTATGCACAAGGTCCCCAAACAAATGGGCCAAACACAGAGGTAGGAATACAAACACAAGCCATGAATCAAAGGATACTAGACATCCATATTGGAAAACCAAAGAAGACCTACACTTTACAGGATATATGTTTGTTCCCTTTTGATCGCTCTATTACTATGCTCCCTTTCCCTAAAAGTTTTGAAATACCAAAATTTGACAAGTACAAGGAAAAAGGAGATCTGGTAGAACATGTGAGATATTTTTTGGTAGATTGCATGGAAGTGGAAAATAATGATTCCTACCTAATGAGACTTTCTCCACACAATCTTACTGGTCACGTTATGGAATGGTTCTCCCATCTACCACCAGGTCTTAAGAGTTTTGATGAATTAACCAACAAATTGGTGAACCACTTATCATTCAACATAGAACAAGATGTCAAAATCACTAACCTCTTCAATATTAAAAAAATCCAAGGATAATCCCTTACATCCTACCTACAAATATGGAGACATAAAGCTAGTAGGTGCAAGTAGCCTATTCCTAACAAAAAACTAGTGGATATCTTTGTTTTCAACGTCCAAGAGGAAATCAATTACCAACTCACCATGTTGTGCCTTGATAACTTTGAAGAAACTATTGAAAAGGGACTACACATTGAAAGAGATCTCATAGTGAGGGGAGTCATTAAGCTGAACAACTCAAAAGACAACCCTTCTAGTTCAAATGAAAAACCCAAGATTTGGGCCAAGAACAAAAATATTACCAATAATGAATTAGTTGATGATAGAGCTATATGGAATGTGTAAAATACCAATGGACCATAAAACAAATCCCAAGTTACACAAACAAGCTACGCTCCTAGAAATGAACAAAACAATTAACTTAGCTATCCCCAAAACAATCAAGTGGATAACCAACAAAAAATCAAGGAGGACAACAAAGACAATATAACCAACTGAGGAGGAAATTTATTGCATTAGGAGAACTACTTGAGATAATCATGCATAAATTAGTTAAAAAAAACCTCATCAAAGTCAATGATGATACAAACTATGAAGAGCCGAGTTTTAAAACACCATGGTACAATGAAAAAGACTTATGTGAGTTCCACAAGATCAAGGGACATACGATGAATAACTACATGAGACTTAAACATATAGTGCAAGAATTAATTGACAAGGGAGAAGTTGATATAGAACATCGTCCTGGAAAGAAAGACCTCCAAATCTACACAAATCCAATTCCTAACCATGCTAAGAAAAATGACAAAGGGAAAGAACAAGACTATTACAACACCAACTACACCTATGGTGACACCATCCTAGGTAGTCTCTCCCAGGTAGAGGACACTAGGGTCAATGTGTTAACTATACAAGGAAGGGACCCTGAATGT
This sequence comes from Sequoiadendron giganteum, assembly GCA_007115665.2. Lineage (NCBI taxonomy): Eukaryota > Viridiplantae > Streptophyta > Pinopsida > Cupressales > Cupressaceae > Sequoiadendron > Sequoiadendron giganteum. Next base: position 81,855,506 of record CM021102.1, on the reverse strand, counting down.
AACATAACTACTCGGTGAGGGAAAGTCACAATAGAAGGAGCCCCACCTAAACCCACAACTAAGTCATCCAATGACTATAGTATTGTGGAGCAACTGAAGAAGACTCCTGCTTTGATCTCCATCATAGAGTTGTTGAAATTATCACCCGCGCATAGGGAAATACTAGAGAAAGCTTTGGAAGCATCAATCCCTAATGACCTCAATCCTAATCAATTTCAAGCCATGGTTGGAAAAATCATGGCCAATCATCATTTAGTATTTTCTGAGAAAGACCTTCTGCAGAAGTCATTCCATAACCAAGCCTTCTATATAGAGGTTGGTTTCCACAAACATATGGTCAAAAGAGTATTGATAGATAACGGTGCAAGTTTGAACATTTGTACCTTAAATTTTTTTAAACAACTAGGGTATTTTGATGATGTAATTGAAAAGGGAAAAATTGCCACTATAATGGCTTATGATGACCTAGAAAGAAATTCATAAGGGACAGTTAGGCTATCTATATAGATAGGACCAAAAATAATAGAAACAACATGTTAGGTACTAGACCCTGAGCTACCATATAACATTCTTCTAGGTCATACTTGGATTCATGCACTACAAGCATTTCCCTCGACATTTAACCAGTATCTAAAATTTCCTCATGAAGGAAAGTAGGTTACACTATATGTTGATCCTAAACCCTTCCACTATTGTGAAAAATTGGAGGAGAAATATAACAAAATCCAGTGAATACCTAGTAATAATATATCATTCCACTCCTTCTCATATGTTGACCCATCAATACTACCATCAACCTCATTTAAACCATCACGAATTGAGGTACTTAAATTTGATACCAAGATTCAAGTACTTGACAAAGGTAACGAGAAATATCATTTCAATCAAGCCTTTTGCATTGGAATGCTTCCCCCAACACCAAACGTTCATGGAGAGCCTAAGGAGATCAAACATGTTCAAGCAGTAACAATGGTAGTAAAACCTACAATCTTTACCAAGTGGGGAGATGTGAAGAATGAGGAAATATTCAAAGAGGACATTTCACCAATGATCTACATAGAAGACCAAGAAGAACCAGAACAACTACAACCCCTTTTAATTGATCCTAGCAGTAAAGGGTATCAGCTAGCTAAAAAAATGGGATACATTAGAAAATGTTGCCTTAGGAAACATAAACAAGGCAGATGGGAACCTATTATAGTGGAACAAAGAAAGAGGAACATGGGACTATGTTATGGTTTGATAGACATGGTTACTCCAAACACTTGGTGTACCTCTTTTGAGAAAGGAGCTCCTTCTACTGGCATTTAGACATTGGATATCTACCATTGTAGAACTTTGATTTACCAATTGAAGGCTTGTTTGAAAGCTTTAGCATGAGTATAGTCCCTACTTGGCATAGAAAACCTATATTTAAAGACTATACTTATGAAACAAACTCTAACGTGTATGAATGGGATTCTTTTTCCTCAGTCACCTCTAGCAATGATGATCTAGATACCCAATGGTAGAATGATACCAAAGCCATATTGACCATTTTGACAACTTCCATAAAATTTACAAATAACAATGACAACCCACCCCTTTGCTACCCACAACTAATAGATTGGGACCAACAACAGCATACATTAGTTTTGGATCAATTCCAGAACAATGAAGCAATCACAGAGTTTATGGGACTTTGAGCCGATATACCATCAGGAGATCACAAAGCAGGGTTTTTCATAGAACTCGCACAGGAAGCATATTTTGGAGGGAAGATTGTGTCCTCTAGTCACAAAATTGAAAAAGATAATGTAAAAATCAAAATGAGATCCCCTAGAGAAAACCATGATGTGGCTCTATCAAATCCTAAAAAGAAGAAAATAAAGGATGAATTTGAGAGTAAAAACCTCTTTAAGGCACCCAAAGATGGAGGATCCAATCTCCCTATTTTTGAATATCAAGAGAAGTTGACTCTCCTAGTTGAAGAAATAGAATCAATCAATGTTGGCATAGTAGAAGCACCCAAAATCACATACCATGTAGTGTCACTTGATCCTAAAGAAAAGGTGAACTTCTCAGCATTCATCAATGAAAGAAAGATAAAATTTGCATGGACATATACAAACATGTCAAGGTTGGATCCAACATTGGTCATACACCACCTAGCTATAGTTCCTAGAGCTAAACCCATCAAGCAGAAGCTATGAAAGATGCATCCCCAGATAGTGCTTTTGGTATAATTAGAACTGAAGAAACTACTAGATGTGGGATTCATCAAACCAATTGATTGTTCAGAATGGATATCAAATCTAGTACCACTATCAAATCCCACTAGGGGCATATGAATCTGCACAGACTTCTGAGATCTAAACAAGGTATGTCCAAAAGATGACTTCCCTCTCCTGAGCATTGATATGATAGTGGACCTAACTACAGGGCATGAAATGTTGTCACTAATGGATGGCTTCTCTGGATATAATTAGATAAAGATATCTCCTGATGATCAACATAAAATAGCCTTTACATGTGCATGGGGGACATTCTATTGAAATGTCATGTGATTCGGTCTAAAGAATGTAGGAGCAACCTATTAGCAAGCAATGACTACAATCTTTCGTGATATGTTGCATACAATTATGGAATATTATGTGGATTTCATACTAACGAAGTCCATCCAAAGAGAAAACCATTTGATCAACCTTGCAAAAGTGTTTGACAGGCTCGAACAGTACAACTTGAGGCTCAACCTGAAAAAGTGTGTATTTGAAGTAACATTTGGAAGCTGCTAGGGTACATAGTATCAAGGAGAGGCATCGAAGTAGATCCTACAAAGGTAAAAAATCAATACAAGAGATGCCCCCACCAAAGACATTGAAGCAGTTGAGAATTCTACAAGGTAAATTACAGTCCATCAGGCGATTCATCATGTAATTGGAAAACAAGTGTCATATGTTCACCCATCTATTACAGAAATATATCACATTCAAGTGGGATGGGAGATGTGATCAAGAATTCCAGAAAGTCAAAGAGTACCTACTCACTCCTCTAGTATTAATACCACCTATTCTAGATAAATCAATCATACTCTATGCATCCACAACACAGGCAACATTAGGAGCTCCCCTAGCACAACTAGATGATAATAACAAGGAAAGAGTGGTCTACTACATCAGTCAAACACTAGTGGGATATGAATTGAACTATTCACCCATAGAAAAAGTGTGTCTCTCTATCATCTTTGCAACACATAATTTGAGACATTGCATCTTGAACAGACAAGTAAAGCTAATCTCAAAAGTAGATCCACTAAAATATGTATTAGAAAAAGCAACTCTAACAGACAAGATTGCTAAATGGGTGAAGCTACTAAGTGAGTTAAACATAGAGTATGTAGATAGGAAAGCCATCAAAGGATAGATCATAGCACATCAACTAGAAAAAGCACCAATGGAAGAACACTAGCCTCTCACAACAAACTTCCCATATGAAAGCATATTGATAACAAAATAGACAAGTCGTTGGACCTTGTACTTTGATAGGTCCCACAATCAACACGGCTCGGGAGTAGGTATCTTATTTCTCACACCACGGGGAGATAGTATACCTAAGGCTTACAAAATTTATTTCCCATCCATAAATAACATCTTGTAGTATGAATCACTAATCATAGGGCTCAAAATGGAAATAGAATGGAGGATAAAAGAACCGCAAGTTTATGGAGACTCTCAACTTGTAATTAGGAAAGTAAATGATGAGTATCAAACAAAGGATGAAAAACTAATGTCATATAAAAGAATGGTGGACAAATTCAAACAATATTTTATCACCATCATCTTTGAACAGGTTCCCTAGATCAACAATAGAGCAGTCGACGCAATAGCAATGATAGGTTCACTTCTCGATATTCCATAAAATATTCTTAAGTACAAATTCCTAGTGGAGTAACTGCTTGTATCGACATTCAACATCCTAGAATCCGAACTAGTGTGTGTTGTTGTCGGTCCTAACTCACCATGGTACCAAGACACCTTTAACTATATCCAACATGGTATCATACCTCCTAAATTGACAATGACTCAAAAGAAAACCTTTTCCCGTAGGACTTCCTAATTCACAATCCTAGGAGACACCCTATATCGTCAAATTTTAGATGGTATATTACTTTGATGTCTTAACACAGAAGAAAAAACTACCTTACAATAGGTACAAAAAGGTGTTTGTGGGTCCCACTCTAGTGGACCTAACCTAGTATAAAAATTGTTGAGAACAAGGTACTATTGTCCCTCCATGGAATAGGAATGCATTTAGTAGTCAAGAAAATTTTGTCAATGCCAACAACATAGTGACCTTGTTCATGTACCAGCACAGGAATTGAGACCTATCACAACACCATGGCATTTTCCATAGTGGGGATTAGACTTGGTAGGTAAGATTTCTCATGCTTCTTCAAATGGGCATAATTTCATTATTACTGTAACTAAATACTTCACAAAGTGGATAGAAGCAATTCTATTAATATACATCACAAGAAAATAGATATCCAATTTCATCTTGAGTTATCTAATTTTTTGATATGGAGTTACCCAAACCATCATAATGGATCATGGAACCCCATTCAAAAACAAAGATGTCAAAGATATTTTTTCACAATTCTCTATCCAACACAAATTCTCCATGCCTTACTACCCCCAAGGAAACGGTCAAGCTGAAGCATCTAACAAAACCATCCTGAAGATACTAAAAAAGACTGTTAATGACATTGGTCATGATTGGAATTTGAAACTGAACCCAAACCTATGGGCTTACCGAACGAATATTCATACACCTACAGGTGTCAGACCATTTTCCTTGGCCTACGAATTTGAAACTATCTTACCTATCGAAGTTGAAATTCCCTCACTATGAATATCATTGAAAGGCATGGTCAATAATGAAGAGTATCGAGTATCTAGATTGAATTAGTTGGAACTCCTAGATGAAAGGCATTTGAGCGTGTTAAACCATCTTTAGGTTTATCAGAATCGGCTCAAATGAAGCTATGACAAAAATATCAAAAATAGAAACTTTCAGGTTGGTGACTTGGTACTCAAAGAAAATCAAAAGGTATAGCTAAATCAGGACGGAAAAGGTTAGTTTGAACCCAACTAGTTAGGTTCATTCATCATCACAACAAGTTATGGCTCTAGAGCTTATCAATTGGCTACTCCTAAAGGGGAACCTTTAGTTGAACAACAACCATCTTAAAAATTTCTATACTTAAACACATCAAAATATCCCAGGCAAAAGGGTAAAAATTTAAAAAAAAAAAAGTTAAAAAAGAAAAAAAAAACAAGAAAAATAGTAAAGAGAAATAATTTTTTTTTAAGTGAAAACCACTTTGTAGCACTTCTAGAATAGGTACCGTAGTGAAATCTTGGAAAACAGGTGCTACGTGTGAATAAGACTTGCATCGTTATCTATCAACACTATCTAAAGAACCCACCCATTCGTCCCATAATAAAACGTGTGTCCAACCATGGCTTGATTACTAATTAAGTATGGAACCTTGTTGCACCATCAACATCTATCTCCCCTAGTGAAGATAACATAGTCTTGAACTGGAGGGCAACTTATTGAAATAGATAGCAGATTGGATTCTTATAAATCCCATCACGGTCAAAAACAACAAAATCGAAAAACATCCAAAAAACAACAAAATCAAAGCAAAGTCAAAAACATCAAATTCCCAAAACATGTTATGATTTGATTCAACACAATCAAACTACATGGTCTCTATGTGTACAATGTAGGCAAGGCTTATCTCTGATCAGCCCCTGAGCCCCTAGGTCAATCCCCTTAGGTATCTATAATGCTTTCTTTCAACTTAGTCAAAAAAACAATCAAAATCCAAAAACATTTAGAAAAAAAAATAAAATATCAAAAAAAGTTCTTATTAACCCAAGCAAACTATGAGCCTTTGCATGTACAACGTAGGCAAGGCTTATCTTGGATGAGCCCCCAAGGCCCTAGGTTAGTCCCCTGAAAATAACAAAAACATCATATAAACTCAAAAAATCAAGAAGTTCCTACCTCCATCATCACCAAATGCAATAAATGTTTCATCCATAATAAATGAATCATCACACTCACCCTTTGAAAATGCAAACAACAAACAAAACAAACATCAAAATCAAATATTCCAAGTAGAAAGATCGAAATGATTAGACAACTATCAAGAGAAAACAATGCCAGTGTGTTAATCACCTATCTTTTTACAATTCACCAACAACATCCTGAGATATGTCTTAATAGATAGAATGTTCCTACAATTGACATCATCAACACCAAATAATAGCCTGAAACCCCAAAACAGATATGGCAAGTGATGTTGCAACATTGTTTATCTTTTTATAGTGTTATCATTTTTATTTATCATAATATCACATTCCCAAGATCTCTCGAGGATCTCCATAAGGATTTGGAGAAGAAGGAATGGTGGTATTGACTGTCAACTTTTGTTAGTTCTATTGTAAAATGTTTTTGTGATACTACCATAGTGAGTACTTGGTGTGTTTGGTGTATGGAAGTTGTTTTGAGACAATTTGTGTAGCGGTTGCATATTAGGTATTTTATACCTATATGCGTAATTGGTCCAATTTTTTTTAACACAACTCAACCATATACTCTAACAAGGTTTTTGTATGTCTGGTATGAGCAAGAATATTCTTTGTATGCCAAGTCAAAGTCCACACAATAGATACAAAGCCGCCTAGGTCATTAATACCCTGGTGCATTGTAGTTTTTTGCTACATCAAAAAGGATTGTTAAAGATACAAAGCCTCTATGCAAAGCAAAAGAAAACTCATCAATGAATAACATCATCAATTTCTTCTATCTTCTAAATCTTACTAACATATTCTTCTAGTGAAAATTTCTTCTATCAATCCTTGCACTTAAATGCATCACATCAGCTTGTCAATTTTTTTGGCTCATTATCCAGAATTTTCACCAAATTCCTCAAGGGGGCACCATGCTATCTCACCATCGCTAGGGCATACTGGGGCAACTCCTGAACATGAATTTTTGAATTTTCTTTAACACAACGCTCAAAATCGCATTGTATCAAAGAGGGGTAAAATGTAGGCACCTAAAATTGTTCTAGCCTGCGAACTACCATGCTAACATTAATATTCGTCTTTTCCTAATGATTAAATAATGTCTAATTATTTAATTATTGTCTAAAATCATATTTCTATTATTAATTAAGTGACTATATGTTATTTAATTAATTTATTTCAATCAATCTTCTTGATTAAATAAATAAATCATATTTATTTAATTATATCTTTAATTCTTTATTCCTCCTGATCAATTAAATAAATATAAATTATTCCAAATTTGTTTAATAAAATGTTAAAGAAAAAAGAAAAAATGTCACGCGAAGGAATAGGAGCAAGAGCAGAGAAGCTATGAAAGCAGGAAGATCGGCGCTTTGATGGTGGAAGGGAAGAAAAGAAAATGCGACTTGATGGGGAGATAGTGGGAATTAAGGGCCAAGGTCATTGGGCAAGAGATGCGGAAGTAGAAATCTCCCCAGAGCAAATAAGGCACCATGCGAGTGCACAAAAATGGAAGAAGGATGGTGCTTGGGCGGCTTAGGGGATGGGTACAAGACATTATGTGGGAGCAAGCAAGCATGGGAAGCGATATTTTTTGCCATAGAACAATTAGAATCAAAGGTGGATAGGAAGTAATGGTTGGTAGGGTTGGGGCAACTATAGAGTTGGTGGGAGAAACCCTAACTAAGAGTTATATCATAGGCTAGATAGGAGATGGGGATGGAAGGCAGATCATGGTCCCTAGTTTTTGGCAAACAGGATGGAGGCAGAATGGAGGAACTAGGAGAAACCCAATAAGAGTAAGATTCAATTTGAAGCTTGGGAAAGGAAATCAATGGTGTTAAGTACAAAGAAGATCTGATTTGAGAAGGAATAGTTAGACCGGCTAGGGTTGCTAGCGAAATGGTTAGGGGAAGACTTCAAACGAGAGTTTCTAGTAAATTGGTGGCAAAGCAAATGGGGTGCATATTTACAACTGAAAAGGCTTGCAAATGGGTTTTTCGTAGTAATATGCCCTACAAAGGTGATCAGGGATGAAATTGAGACTAGTATCTGGTTACTGGATGGGTATGGCTTTTACATTCAGAAATGGATCACAGGTTTCAATCCTTCAATGCACTCGATGGAGGTGATTCAAGAATGGTGGAAGTTGCCTAACCTGTCACTTGAGTTTTGGGCTCCTGAAGTTCTAGAGGAAATAGGTAACAATTTGGGGAAATATTTATGTGCAGAAGAAATATTGAACCCTGATGACATAGGCTCATATGTAAGGTTGTGTGTGGAGCATGAGCCTAATTAAGAATGTTGTAATGAAATCAAGTTGATATCAGAATGGGGAAGTTGGGTTCAAAAAATCAAGCCAAATCTAAAACCAAGTTTGAATATTGTGAATACTCTAGGGCAGAGAGTCATTCACAAGCAACACCCGATGGAAGACCAAGGGTGTGGTCGTGACCTGCAAGAAAAGAAGAACCAAGAGAAATTGACGGAGGATGAAGCCTCAAGTTTTAAGGATGTAGAAGCGTGTGAGGGGATGGAGACAATCCCAAAAGGTGTTAATGAAGAAGTGCACACTAATAATGACGCCCAAGAGATTCTAAAAGAAAAACTGGCTGAAGCAATTAATTTTCTAGGGAATTAGTATAGGAAGGAAGACTTAGATTCTCTAACAAAGGTAGGGAACAAATTAGTTGAATTGGCCAACGCGGCCAAAATTGATTCGCTCGAGATGGAAGGAGAGGATGAGTTCAAAGATTGGAAAAATTGCTCTGCTATGGAACATGATTAATTATCGTTTGAAGATGGGAAATCATTAAAAAGAAGGAAATTTTATCAAGTTGCCCATGCTAAGACTGGAAAGTTGGGAATTGGCCAGAAAAATCTCCATAAATCATCTCCAAATTGGGAGAGTGCAAGAAGCAAGGTAGAATCCCCAATGAGGAGAAGCTCAAATGGGATGGGGAGGCGAGTGGCCAGAAGAAGATAAACAAAATGTTGAAAGTAGGGGAGAGCAAGGCTCTTCCCAAACAACAATGAAAATAATTACTTGGAATGTTAGGGGCTTGAATGCCTCTAACAAATGATGCATAATTAGGCATCAAATAGAGACTATGCAAGCAGATGTAGGAATGTTACAAGAAACAAAGTTGGGGGAATAGGAAAGGATAAAGTTTGTTAGAAATTTGAAGAAATGGCACGACTTGGGGGTCAACGCAGAGGGCTCTTCAAGAGGAATAATGGTTATTTGGAAACCACAATCGGTGTTGGTGGAGGTGAAAAATAGCAGACATTGGATCGTATGCTGGGTAAGAGGCCTCATCTCAAATTTATGTTTTTTATTAATGTATATGGTCCAAACACTTGTTTACAAAAAAGATAAGTCTGGAAAGAACTAGAGTTGGCTCTCAACAATCTAGGTCAAGATTTTTGCATTATTGAGGGAGACTTTAATGCCATCCTGAGATAAAAAGACAAGAAAGGGGGTGTGACGAGGGTTCTCCAGTCACAAGAGGATTTCATGAATTTTGTGCAGAAAAATGAGCTAATTGAGATTCAAATGGGGAATGGGAATTTCACATGGACAAATAGGAGGAAGGGGTTTTGTAGTATAGCAAAAAATATTGGCAGGTTCTTCTTCAAAGGGAATATTGGTCTTTTTCCTTTCACATTGGAATGCAAGATCATTCTAGGAGTTGGGTTAGATCACTATCCAGTTCAGTTGGAAATCAATGGGGATAAGGGGGTAGTGACATGCCCATTCAAATTTGAAACAATGTGGTTCAAGGATCAAACCCTTGGGGATCTAATCAGGAAATAGTGGATTGAGTGCATGCCTAGTGGGTCAAATATTTTTATAGTGATCACAAAACTGAAGGCAATCAAGCAACATTTAAAGCAATGGAACAAGGAGTGTTTTAAGAACATCTTTGAGGAAATAAGAAAGATTGAAGAGGAGCTAAAGGAGATCGAAGAGTCGGTGTTGGTGAATGGAATGGATCATAATAGTTATCAGGTGAAAAAGGAATTGATTGGAAAACTGAACAATGTTCTGGCTAAAAAGGAGATGTTTTGGCAGAAAATTCCAAAGAAGTGTGGTTAAAGGCAAGGGATAAAAACATGAAGTTCTTCTATAATTCCACTAAGATGAGAAGGGCGGTAAATAGGATTTTGAACATCAAAGGGTCTAATGGTAGAATATTGGAGGATCCGTCTGAAGTCGGAAGCTTTACAGTAGAATTTTTCCAAGCTCTATTGAATAACAGTGAGGGTTCCAACCTTCTAGCACAAAAGGAGTTGTTGAAATGCTTTCCTAACTTGGTGAAAGAAGCCCAAAACGAAATTTTAAATGCTAGGTTCATGAAGAAAGAAGTAAAAAATGCCTTGTTCTAGCTTCATCCTAAGAAGGCGCTAGGGTCGGATGGCTTTCCTGCTACATTCTTTAAAAAGTATTGAGACAGTGTGGGGAAGGAGATCACTGAAGCAATCAAAGACTCTAGGGCTTCGGGTAAAGTGCTCAAGGAATTCAACAATACATTCATCACACTCATTCCTAAGAAAGAGAAATCAGAGTCATTGGAATAATATCATCCCATTTCCTTATGCAATACATTGTATAAAATCCTAGCTAAGGTGATTGTAAATAGATTGAAAATAATTTTCCCACATCATTTCAGAGGAAAAAATTGGGTTTGTTCCAGGAAGGTCGATTTTGGATGGTGTCATCATAGTGCAAGAGGTTATACATTCCATTTAGAGGTTGAAGAAACCTGCCATGTTGTTGAAGTTGGATATCAAGAAAGCTTATGACAAGGTGAATTGGAGCTTTCTGTTCAAAGTCTTGGAGGCGTTTGGATTTCAAAGGATCTAGCTGGATTGGATTTTTGATTGGATTGTTGGTCCAAGGTAATTGATATTGGTGAATGGATCCCTAAAAGGGTTTTTTAGTGCATCTAGGGGTCTCTGTTAGGGTGATCTGTTATCCTTGTTTTTATTCATAATCATGGCCAAAGCTTTGGAGAGGTATATAGAGGCTACAAGGAGGGATGGGCTAGTGACAGGGTTGCAAGTAACCAGTAGCCAGAATATGGATACCCACCAACAATTCACAGATGACACAATGTTATCAGATTCACTGCGTAGGGACTTAGGGTGGTCAAGGGTTGGGAGCATAGTGCTTAGTCCCCCATATGACCATGGCGGCTTCAGAAGGGTCCCACAAGGGCTGACTGTGGCTGACAGTGGGTTAGTGGCGAGCCGTCCAGTGGTGGCGGACAGGCGGCCACCTGGTGGCCGCCCGGTGGCCATTGGGTGGTGCTTTCTTTTAACACTAGAGGCAAAGAATTTTTTCAAAAAAAATCAATTTGTATTTTGTTTTTTTTTTTTGAAATTCGAGCCTCAAAATGCATGCTGGGGAGGTCGTGCGGCCTCCTTGGAAAAAATATTTTGCCTTCCGGATCAACTGTGGCCAAAATGGACAAATGAACAGTCAATTTAGGGGTTTTTGGGTGTTGTGGACTCAATGGCAAGGTCCGTTTGGACTCAAAAATATCTGATCAAACAGGTATTCCTTGGATCAAATAGATAAACTCTAAACCCTTGAAGCTCCAAAAAAAATCTTCAAATCATGAACAGGAGAGCAGCAAGTCAGAGATTTGATACCATGTATAAGTTGTGAAATCCAACTTCACAGACCTCGAAGATCACCTGCATGCAAATAACCTTTCACATAAAGGAAGAGATGGAGACAAAAAAGCAAAGGTTGCTCTGAAAGCTAAAGTTTCATTAATCAGAGAGAGACATATAGAATGAGATCAATCCTTATAAAATGAGATCGAGAAACCCTAAAGTTGACCTAAAAATAGCTCAACTAAATAAAGCTTACTTATTAATTAAGTAAACTAATTATTACCTAAGTAAAACCTAAGTAAACTTAATAAAGTGTAATTAAATAATTAATTACACCAACACCCTCCCTTAAGTGCAACTTAGGGAGACAAAAAAGGCACCTAAAACTGATATGAATGAAAGAAAGCATGAATGGGTCCCGACAACAAGGCCTGATCAGGTACCCATGTACAAATGCAATGAAAGAGAAAGAGGAGAAAACCTAGTGGGACAAACCCCCCTCAATGAGATGACTTGATACAAAGAAGCACTGGAAGAACACTGTGGAGTAACAGTGGAACCTGAATCCAACAAGCAAGGAAAGATACTTCTATTTACTACTGAAACCAGATGAGAGTCACTGATTGACTCGAGGAATCATGATAAAGCAACAGCAGACCCGATGCCACGAAACACTGGAAAACTCACAAAAGGGAACAACCCTAGAATTTGTGAAGCAACAGTAGATGAAAAAATATTCCCCCCATAAGAGGAAATGATAGGATGAAAGAATCTGGAAGCCGTGTATCTCAATGTCGATGCCAAACTGTGACTAAAATTGATCCATAGGAGCAAGTACCATGAAGATTCTAGAACATTAACCATAAATTTAATGGCCCTCAAACTGAGATGTGACCCAATGCAGATCAATAACCATAGGCTCTCAATATGAAGTGTGAACCGATGTGAATTTGATATGTGTCAAGCTATGACCAAGATGTGGCCAAAAGAAACTAAGAAACCAGATACAACCCATGCGAGTTGTCATCAAAAATCAAGATGGAGATCAAAGTGCAGCTACACTCTAATCAGATTATTATGCAAGAAACCCCACTAATGTAACTTTATATCAGTTCATTTATTACAATACCCAATGATTGCAAAAGGAGAGAATGCTAAACATGCATAAACAAGAGAGAAAAAGTAAACCTAGTGCAAGAAAACAAGAATAAGTGCATGCACAAACCAAAGTTAAAAATTTCCTCCCTAATAAAAATTAACCTCATATTTGTGTAGAGGACTAAACCAACTTTCCAATGTCGTGAGAATGGCGAAAAAATGATCACCGAGTCAAAAAATATTCCCTCTGGAGTGAAAACAATAAAATATGAGTTCAAGGACCTACAAAATAAAATTGGAGAAAAATATGGAAAAAATACTTCAACCACAAGATTGATTTTGGAATCAGCTTTCCAATGGTATCTCATTTGCAAAAAAATGATATCATATGCAAAAGTTACACCCGATTTAGTGAAAGGTGCTTCAAAATGGCCAATATGGCCTACAGGCAACCCAAGGGGCTTTAAAAAAATAGGCCCCTGGTCCTGTGCGCGACCAGGGGCTGGTGGGCTGGGGTGGAGCCCTTGGTCATCCATATGACCATTGTGCAGGGGCTTAGGGCGGTCAGGGGTTGGGCGCATAACGCTCGGTCCCCCATATGACAACAACGGCTTCAGAAGGGGCCCGCGGGGCCTGACGGTGGGTTGGTGGGGTGCCACCCGGTGGTGGCGAACCAGTGGCCGGTGGCCGTTGAGTGGCGCTTTCTTTTAACACTAGAGGCGCATAATTTTTTTAATTTTTTTTTTTTAAATTAAAGTTTGGGCCTCATAATGCGTGCTAAGGAGGTCGTACAACCTCCCTGGCAAATTGTTTTTGCCTTCCGAATCAACTATGGCCAAAATGGATGAATGAACAATCAATTTAGGGGTTTATGGGTGTTGTGGACTCAATGGAGAGGTTCGTTTGGACTCAAAAGTCTCTGATCAAACAGGTATGCCTTGGATCAAAGAGAAAAACTCTAAACCCTTGAAGCTCCAAAAAAATTCTTCAAATCACGAATAGGAGAGGAGCAAATCTAGAGCTCTGATACCATGTAGAAGTTGTGAAAGCCAACTTCACAAACCTCAAAGATCACTTGCATGCAAATAACCTGTCACAGAAAGGAAGAGATGGAGACAAAAAAGCAAAGGTTGCTTTGAAAGCTAAATTTTCATTAATCAGAGAGACATAGACAATGAGATCAATCCTTATAAAAGGAGATTGAGAAACCCTAATTTTGACCGAAAATATCTTAACTAAATAAAGCTTACTTATTAATTAATTAAACTAATTATTACCTAAGTGTAACCTAAGTAAACTTAATAAAGTGTAATTAAATAATTAATTACACCGACATGCCTTCCCCAACAATCTACTAGCAATGCTTGGAAGTTAGCCAACTCTATTCAAAGAGTTATTATTTTGTGGATTGTGGGTGGTCAGTCCATCAATTGTCATATGGGAAGTGTGGAAGGAGAGTAATAGATGCATCTTCCAGGATAAGGAGATGACAGAACTAAGATTGCAAAACAAAATAGAGGCAAGCATTATGGAGCTAATAAATGCTCAGGTAAATGATCTAAATTTGAAGAAGCAAAATTTTACCATATGGGATTCCCTAACAAGGAAAATTTGGCATGAGCTGAAAGCTCCAACATTTATAGGCAATGGACATAAAGAGAAGACATTAGAAAGGAGTTTGGTATGTTGGGCACCACCAAAGGAAGGGTGGGTCAAACTAAATTTCGATGGGTCAGCCTAAGGAAACTTTGGGGTTTTGGGTGCTCGATGCATTGTCAGAGATTCCAAAGGTGGTATTTTGGGTAGGATGGCAGATCCTCTCTCGATTGGCACTAACAACATGATGGAATTTCAAGCCTTGATACCGGGCTTGGAACTATGCAAGGAGCTTGGAAAAAGTAAGGTGGTTATTGAGGGAGATTCCTTGTTGGTGATTAACACAATTCAAAGCAGGAAGGTCTTGAATTGGAAGTTGGGAGAAAAATTGGAGGTAGCATTGGGGATGGTGGACAGTTTGGAACTGGTTTTAATAAATCACGTATATAGAGAAGGGAATGGTGAACTATATCAATATGGGGGTCGATGGTATAATTTTGAAGGAGGTGAACATCTGAAAAAGGTAGTAATAATGGGTGGTTGGGAGGGCGATTCACCACACCAAGTGGTGTGGTAAATCTGAAACTATCAGACTAGATGGAGGAATCAAAGTGGAATGAGCATCCTATTTGGCTAGTCTAGTCACCAGGTATTGATGATCGGGTGGCTACCAACTCACTCAGTGGCATTAGTTGTTTAGCTGATTGGCTCTCCAAGAATGGCAGTGAAGTTTTAAAGGTCGGTCACATCGCATTCATAATGACATGTCAAGCATATTATGAAGAACACAATTTGGGTTCACAGCCTATCCTTCCAAGATTGTGAGTACAAATTACTAGAGATGCATTGGAAGGATGGCATCATCTGACGACTGTTACCATGCCTAGAACTTATATCAGGCAATAATTACATGTAATGGTTGTAGCATTTAGTGTGACAATAGATAATATATGGGTGGATGGGTGGTTGCATCAATCATTTTCTTTTCTGTAATTTACTACTCTCTCTGGTTTGAGCGGCAAGATGGGAGAGCACTCCAAGTTTGTTGTCCAAATGTGTGCAGAGACCCTTACCACATTTGGGTCTGACACTCCAATAATGTTGGATATAAATGTGAGGTAGATGGCCTTTAGAGGGGTTATTATGGACTATTGGCTTAAATGCCTACTGAAAAAGAAATACGACCCCCTCATGTTGGTCATGGTTAAAATGATTCTAGGGAAGGGTTTTTTGAAGAATTATGAGCCAGTTAGAGTGGATACTACTATCACATATCATTTTTTGGTGGCATTTCTTGACATTTGAATGAGTAAAAGGGACGTGGAGGCACTGGTAAAAAGACTTTTCCTAGTGGATTATCTGGTGGGGTTGGAGGAGGTTCTCTACGTCACTTCGGCCAATATGGGGGTCCAGCGCTCAAGAGACATCCCAAAATTCTACATTCCAGGGGAAGTGATGAAATACTACCCATTCATCTTGGACCTGAAAGGCATGGCGTTGGTCAAGCACAAGAAGATCGTGGTTGTGGGTGCGGATTTTCTCTAGCGAAAGTTGAATGTGAGGTTCTCATTTAGGGAGAAATGGGTGTCGGATTTCAAGACATTGCCTTAGCTAACAGCTTCCTTGGTGAATTTGGGTCTTAAATGTCTAGTTTGGGTGTTAGCTATAAATCTCCTTTTGGTCAGTGTTGGTTTGTGTCTAGTTGTGTCTATTTCATGGTTGGTCTAGTTAGTTATGTTGTCCCTTAGTATTATTTGGCATTAATGTAACAACACCAAAGTTGAGGTATCAAGTTGTGCACATGATGATCTTTTAATTTTGTTCTTCTTGCATGAGTTTATATATATATATATTGATCTATCTTGGCATCATCACTTTCATTTGGAATATTCCAGTGATTGATATATTTCACATTTTGGTTATAGTCCGCTTGGCATATTGATCAGTTTTCAGTTTGATATTATAAAGTTCATCTACATATTATATATCTTGGCAATTTTTTAAGGCATCATGATAACAACATTCAAGTGCAATGATAAGTTGTTTATCTGAAGCATGTTCAAAAGGCACATTACATTATCATAAGGCAACACATTGCCATAGTGCATCTACAAATAAGGTTTAGTGATTGCAAATGTAATATGGGTATCATTGTGAGGAAATACCTGGTAGGTGGCAAAGTTTGTTTTCTCAAAGATAATAATGAAATGGAAAAAGGTTGCAATGATAGTTTTTATAAAGTCAAAATATAATGTGATCATTACATTGTCGGTGGAGATTATTTTTGTTTGTTGAATGGGAATTTTTCCCATCATAATACCCAGACTTGAAAAGACATTATGTCAAAATCAAAAACTTCTATGAAGCTTTGATGAGCATAGATGATTGATTCATTTTTTTATAGGGTTCATTACCCTAATCATGGCGATAGTGGTAAGCAAAGACTTGTTTCAGAAATCGGTTATATTGGTTTTCGAGGGGACAAGAAGCTACAGTGAAGTGCAAGACAGTGAAGAAGTTATGGTTGTACACTTCTGACTCCAGATGTAATCTTTATCATTTTTTTCTTGTGTTTATGTGAACCCATGTGCATTTGATCTATTTTGTTGTTCATAATACTGATTAATTGTAATCGGGTTCATTGTGTTTATCTGGGCATTTGGGATTAGTTACCCTTGTTAAGGGTGTCAGTTCTGCAAGGTAAATAACAGTTACTTGTTGATTATTCTTGATACATTTTTGTGAGGTGGATGTTGTACATATCAGATGGATTGTGTATACTTAAGATTCTAGTTAAGCATTGTTTAAGAGAATTTGTTCTTACAACTGGCAAAGGCAGTTTCAGTTTCAATTTTTCAATGGAAGTTTGTGATTCAGTTTTCTTTCTAAAGGGTTTTCTCAATTCTATTTTTGAGAACAAAGAATATGTTAAATACTTTATTGTGCTCGCATTCATGATGATGAGAGATTTTGAAAGGAATAGAATATTTGTTTCAGAAAGGCAATATATATTGTTTTATGTAGTTGGAATTTTTTGACTTTGATTTTGAGGTCATTGCAGAACAGAGTATGTAATTCTTGAAATAGAGATCAACTCTGTATTTACAATTCTTTCATACTTGTACATTTCAAAAGACTATCAGTGAGATATCACTATAAGACTATCAGTGAGATAGCACTATAAGACTATCAATGAGATAGCATCATTGTCAGTGAGACAAATCAGCCAGTGGGGCTTTGTACAAAGATCATTTTTAGATAAGTCCAATGAGGCCAAGTTCGAGTGGTTTTATTCCCCAGGAGGGTTTCCACTCAAGATAATCTATGTGTCAATATTTTATGTGTGTTTGTTCATTATCTATTCATTTGATTAATATTGCATAAGTTCATTTATGATCTGAAAATTATTAAAAGAAATAAGAGTTAATTTTATTGTTAACACTGATTCACCCCTCTTAGTGTTAATTGTACTCCAACAATTGGTATCAAAGCCAAACCTTGTTTTTGATTCAACTAGGGGATCCTGCTCAAGAGTACTAATGGAAATGTAAGAAGTCTTGTCTACAACTAGAGCACCACTATTTGATGGTATTGGTTATGCCTTATGGAAGTTTAGGATGAAAAAGTATATTACCTCTCTAGGATATGATGTGTGGGCAGCAGTTAAAAATGCATATATTGTTGCATCAGCCCCTTATGATGCTGATGAGAAATGAGCATATGATTGCAATGCAAAGGTTGAAAATGCTATCTATTGTGGACTCACTAATGATGTCCTAACAAAGGTAATGGATTGTAAGAATGAAAAATCCATATGGGATAAATTTTCTACCATCTATGAAGGTGATGAGAAAGATAAAGAAGAAAAACTTTAGAACTTTAGATCTAAGTTTGAAAGTCTAAAAATGTCTGAAGATGAGAAGATTTCTAATTTTTTCTTGAAGATTCAAGAAAGCATAAATGAAATCAGAGGTTTTGGAGAAGACCTTCCTGAAAAGGTTGTTGTTCAAAAAGTTTTGAGATCTTTATACACCAAGTTTGATCCAAAGATTGCATCACTTGAAGAAAGAAACATTAATACAGTAACTCTTGATGATCTTCATGGTTTCTTCACTGCTTATGAAATGAGATTGAATGAAAATAGCTCTATCAGTAAGGAATCTACATTTAAAGTTTTTAAAAAGGATAATGATAAAGTTGAGTCTGATGTCTTAGATGAAAAAAGAGTTATCTTTTGCAAGTAAACTGAAAAGAGGCTCAGGCAAGTATAAAGGGAAATTACCCTTTAAATGCTTTAATTGTGGAAAGATAGGACACTATGCTGCAAACTTCCCTAACAAAGATCTTGAAAGTGATGATGAAAAAAATAAAAGGTTCTCAAAGAAAAAGCAACCAAAATTCAAAAAGAGAAATGCCTTTAAAAAGAAGAAAAGTCTTTATACTGATGTAACTGATAATGATTCAGTTGAATCTTGTGATGAAACTGAAGAAATTTTATTTATGGCTGAAGTTGTTCCTATAAAGCAAGATGAATCCAATTTTGAATCAAAAATTGATCTTGAGGGAGAATTGAAATCTGCTCTCAAAGAGATTAAGAAATTGAGAAAAGAAGCAGTTATCTTAAAAGATAAAGATCAGAAAAGTGTACAAATTATTTCTGATTTGACTCTTAAAAGAGAAGAAACCAGAAAACATCTTGAGATAACTCAAGAAAGACTGAAACACAAGGAGAATAGATGTTTCTCTTTGGAGGCATAAGTTATCAAGCTGAGAAATCAGCTTGCCTCTCCTAATGAGGGTCAATGTTCAAATCAGGTTGGAAAAGGAAAAGGTAAGATTTCTGATGAAAATTATGACTTCAATGGTTATTGTTTCAATTGTAAACAATTTGGTCATAAGGCTAGTACTTGCAAGATTTTGTCTAAAAGAAGTAATAATATTGGTAAAGGAAATCTCTATAAATTTCTTGTTAATCTTCAATGTTATAGATGCAATGAAGTAGGTCATATAGCAGAGTTTTGTAAATCTGGTTCAAGAGTGCAGTCAAACAGAACTAATGGAACTAAACTTGTTTGGAGGCCTAAAAATGTTAAAGCCCTGATAATTGAAACAACCTTTCACTTTGTTAAGAGAAACTTTAGAGTTCTCAATAGTGGTTTCTCTCATCATATGATTGGTGAGAGAAACGGGTTTATAGACTATGAGGATTATCCTGGTGGCTTTGTTAAGTTCGGGAATGATCACTATATTCCTATAATGGGAAAAGGTACTATTTTTCTTGAAAATGAAATCCCTATCAATGATGTTTATTATGTGGAAGGATTAACTCATAATCTATTGAGTGTAAGATAGATCTGTGACAATGGCTTTGATATAAGGTTCTTTGCCTTAGGGTGTGAAATTCAAATAAAATCTGGTAAAACAATAGCAAGAGGTTTCAAAATAAATGGTAGTTTTTATTTGCAAGAGATCTCAAATAATAAGCAAGAAAGTAATGTTTGTTTCATGAGTCAAATTAATGAGTCTAAGTTATGGCATAGAAGATTTGGTCATATTAACTATGACAATCTGTTAAAGATAAGCAAAAATCAAAATGTTAGAAATATGCCTATAATATCTAAACCAGATAATCAAATCTGCAAGGAATGTCAGAAAGGAAAACAATCTAGAGAAAGTTTTAAAACTAAAGAATACACATCAACCAGACCTTTGTAGCTTGTTCACACTGATTTATGTGGTCCAACAAGGACTAAGTCCTTGAATAATGAAAGGTATTTCATGCTTTTTATCGATGACTATACCCGCATGACCTGGGTAACATTTTTGATACATAAGGGAGAGGCCTTTCATAAGTTTAATTTTTTCATAAATTTGGTTGAAAACGAATCTGATCTGAATATCAAGTGTCTTAGGTCAGACAGAGGAGGTGAATATACCTTATAGGAATTTGTTGATTACTATGAAGATCATGGAATAAAGAAGCAATATTCGGCCTCTAGGACACCACAACAAAATGGTGTTGTTGAACGCAAAAAATCGAATAGTGAAGGAAATGGCAAGAGCTATGTGACATGATGCAGCTATGTCAAACACATATTGGAAAGAGGTAGTGCATATTACTATTTACATTTTGAACAGAGTTCAATTAAGGACTAATACAAAACATAACCATATGAATTGTGGTATGGTAGGACTTCCAATGTGGGATATTTTAAAATATTTGGTAGCAAGTGCTTTATAAAGAAAGACAATGATAGCATTGGAAGTTTTGAATCAAGGTGTGATGAGGGTATATTTTTGGGATATTCTACACACAGTAAAGCATATAAGTGTTACAATAAAATATTAAGGAAAATTGTGGAGAGTACCAATGTTAAGGTTGATGAAACCTTGCAAAATTGTGAACAGCAAAAGAAAATTGATGATGATGATGAATTTATTGTGTAGACACCTGATAAAAATTTGCAAAATCAAAATGAACCTTCAAGCTCAACAGAACCCGAGCAATTAACTGAAAAAAATGTGCCTGATGAAATTGTTGAAGCTTCCTCTCAGTTATCTTCTAGGCTAATGAAAAAGAATCATCCTTCTGATCAGATTATTGGAGATATGACAAAAGGAGTTCAAATAAGAAGGAAGATTTCGGGTACAAAAGGTAATGATGAACAAGTTTATTTATCTTTGATTTCGGAAATAGAGCCTAAGACATATTATGAGGCTAGTAGTGATAGTTGTTGGGTTAAGGATATGCATGAAGAACTTGTACAAATTGAGAAAAATAAAACTTGGGAACTAGTTCCTAGACCTGAAAATAAAAATGTCATTGGTGCAAAATGGGTCTTTAGGAATAAGTTGGATGAACAATGGAACATAGTCAGAAATAAAGGTAGACTAGTTTGCAAAGGTTATTCTCAAATTGAAGGATTGGAATTTGATGAAACTTTTTCTCCTATGGCTAGATTAGAAGCAATTAGAATGTTTTTGGCTTATTTTGTGTATAAAGGTTTCAAAGTGTATCAAATGGATGTTAAAACTACTTTTCTAAATGGTGACTTGTTGGAAGAATTCTATATGGAACAACCTAAAGGCTTTGTTGTTACAGGTAAAGAACATTATGTATACAAGCTAAAAAAGGACCTCTATGGTCTAAAAAAAGCTCCTAGAGCTTGGTATTCAAAATTAGATACCTATTTACATGAACATGGGTTCACAAAAGGTGTTGTAGACAATAATATATACTTCAAAATGAAGGGTGACAACATTATAGTTGTTGTTGTTTATTTTGATGACATTATATTTGGTAGTAATAATGTTGGTGTGTGTTCTGAATTTCCTACAATCATGAATTCCAAATTCGAAATGTTGATTGGTGAACTTTCTTTCTTTTAGGGTCTTCAAGTTAGTCAACTTGATAAAGGGATATTTTTTTCACAAACTAAATATGCTAAAGAAATGTTGAAAAAGTTTCAGATGATTGATTGTAAACCAGTTGGGACTCCTATGGAAACCAGATGCAAACTCTCAAAGGAAGTTGATCAGCCTAATGTGGATCATACCATGTATAGATCCATGATTGGTAGTCTCTTATACTTGGCTACCACAAGGCTTGATATTATGCATGTTGTATGCTTGGTTTCATGGTTTCAATCTACACCTAAGATGTCACATTTGAATTCAATGAAAAGAATTCTGAAGTATGTTGCTGGAACAATAGATTTTGGTTTGTGGTACCCTAAACACGGTGATTTCACATTGGTTGCTTACACTAATGCTGACTGGGCAAGAAATATTAATGATAGGAAAATTACTTCAGGGGGTGCCTTCTATCTTGGAGGTAGATTAGTAGCTTGGCATAGCAAGAAGTGGAATTCAATATCATTGTCAATTGTTGAGGCAGAATTTATAGCAGCTACTACCTGTTGTACTCAGGTACTTTGGATGGTTCAGACCTTGAAAGACATACAAATTGATGTTGCTAGACCTATTCACATTTTGTGTGATAATACAAGTACCATTAATATCTCCAAAAATCATGTGCAACACTCTAGAACTAAGCATATTGATATAAGGTATCATTTTTTGCATGGAAAGGTGTTGGAAAATGAATTTGTCCTAGATTTTGTGGCATCCAATGATCGGGTAGCTAATATATTCACCAAACCCCTTCCTAAAGCTCTATTTGAGACTCTAAGAGACAAGCTTGGCATTGTTTCCATCAGTTCTCTTCCATGATAAATCTAGTTCAGGGAGTTAGGGGGAGCAGTTCATGCATGTTCTTTTATCCCTTAGTATTTATTGGCATTATGAGCACATTTCATGTTTGGTTTAGTTTCTCTGCCTTTGGAATTGTATCAAAAGGGGGAGAATTTGGAGGTTTATTTTGTAGTGTTCAGTTCAGATTATGTTATGGCAACGCTATGTTTTTTTATCAGTGATATGCTTTGCTCAATGTTGTTCTTATTCAGCGT
The DNA here is from genome assembly GCA_007115665.2 of Sequoiadendron giganteum. Classification (NCBI taxonomy): domain Eukaryota; kingdom Viridiplantae; phylum Streptophyta; class Pinopsida; order Cupressales; family Cupressaceae; genus Sequoiadendron; species Sequoiadendron giganteum. Next base: position 81,832,636 of record CM021102.1, on the reverse strand, counting down.
CTTCAGTGATATGCTCTGATTATGCAGTTTATTCAGTTGTATCTGATGGTTTCATTGATATGTGACAGGATGGATATGTACTCCATGCAATCATCATGTTTGGGACAGGTATATTGCATCTATGATATTATTGATTAGCTTTTGTGTTTGACATCAATGCTAAAGGGGGAGTTTGTTGTCCCTCAGTATTATTTGGCATTAATGTCACAACACCAAAGTTGAGGTATCAGGTTGTGCACATGATGATATTTTAATTTCGTTCTTCTTGCATGAGTTTATATATATATTCTGATCTATCTTGGCATCATCACTTTCATTTGGCATATTCTAGTGATTGATATATTTCATAGTTTGGTTATAGTTTGCTTGGCATATTGATCAGTTTTTAGTTTGATATTATAAAGTTCATCTACATATTATGTATCTTGGCATTTTTTTAAGGCTTCATGATAACAACATTCAGGTGCAATGATAAGTTGTTTATCCGAAGCATGTTCAAAAGGCACATTACATTATCATAAGGCAACACATTGCCATAGTGCATCTACAAATAAGGTTTGGTGATTGCAAATGTAATATGGGTATCATTGTGAGGAAATCCTTGGTAGGTGGCAAAGTTTGTTTTTTCAAAGATAATAATGAAATGGAAAAAGGTTGCAATGATAGTTTTTATAAAGTCAAAATATAATGTGATCATTGCATTGTTGATGGAGATTATTTTTTTTTGTTGAATGAGAATTTTTCCTATCATAATACCCAGACTTGAAAAGACATTATGTCAAAATCAAAAAATTCTATGAAGCTTCGATGAGCATAGATGATTGATTCTTTTTTTTTTATAGGGTTCGCTACCCTAATCATGGAGACAATGGTAAGCAAAGACTTGTTTCAGAAATCAGTTACAATGGTTTTTGAGGGGACAAGAAGTTACAGTGAAGAAGTTTTGGTTGTACACTTTCGACTCTAGGTGTAATCTTTATCATTTTTTTCTTGTGTTTATGTTTTATTTTATTTTATTTTATTAGACTGCAGGAATCGGGTAGCACAACCCCCTATAAACTACAGTGCGCCTAGTAAAAATTTTAACGTGACTGGTGGCGCTGGCACGACACGCCCTCTGGTACCACAGGAGTGGGGGAGATCTTGTGTTTATGTGAACCCATGTGCATTAGATCTATTTTGTTGTTCATAATATTGATTATTTGTAATCGGGTTCATTGTGTTTATCTGGGCATTTGGGATTAGTTACCCTTGTTAAGGGTGTTGGTTCTGCAAGGTAAATAACAGTTACTTGTTGATTATTCTTGATACATTTTGGCAAGGTGGATGTTGTACATATTAGATGGATTTTGTATACTCAAAATTTTGGTTAAGCATTATTTAAGAGAATTTGTTCTTACAACTAGCAAAGGCAGTTTCAGTTTCAGTTTTTCAATGGAAGTTTGTGATTCATTTTTTTTTCTAAAGGGTTTTCTCAATTCTATTTTTAAGAACACAGAACATGTTAAATATTTTACTGTGCTCACATTCATGATGATGAGAGATTTTTAAAGGAATGGAATATATGTTTTAGAAAGGAAATATATATTGTTTTGTTTAGTTGGAACTTTTTGACTCTGATTCTGAGGTCATTGCAGAACAAAGTATGTAATTCTTGAAATAGAGATCAACTTTGTATTTACAATTCTTTCATACTTGTACATTTCAAAAGACTATCAGTGAGATAACATCATTGTTAGTGAGACAAATCAGCCAATGAGGCTTTGTACAAAGATTATTTTCAGATAAGGCTAGTGAGGCCAAGTTTGAGTGGTTTTATTCCCCAGGAGGGTTTCCACTCAAGACAATCTATGTGTCAATATTTTATATGTGTTTTTTCATTATTTGTTCATTTGATTTATATTGCATAAGTTCATTTATGATCTAAAAATTATTAAAAGAAATAAAAGAGTTAATTTGATTGTTAACATTGATTCACCCCCCCCCCCTCTCTCAGTGTTAACTATACTCCAACAAGTTATAGGTTGTTTTTGTCAGTTTCAGTTAAGTGCAATGTGCCTCAGGCTGAAGTGTTTTGGCATCTGGAGGAATATGGTATGGTTGTATCAAGGTGGTCAGATTCTAGTTGTGGGAGTCTTCATTGCATTTTTCTTCCTAATGGGAAAATGAGTTGTATATCTCTTTTTGAATCAATATACTATAAAATCTCACGTATCAAAAAAAATAAATATCAATTATTTAATTATGTCACTAATTTACCCTATTCCCCTAAATCAATTGAATTATTACCACTTAATATTTTAGTTTATTAATTTTCCCCTAAACATGAATAATTAAATTAATTATTTAAAACATCATCCAAAAAGGTCAACAAAACAAATACAACTTTGTTTGCAAAATTCAAACATGATTTGCACATTCAACTCAAAAATATTAATTGATTGATTGAGAATATTATGATCCCCGATTACTCACTCTGATTGGCTAACTAATTCATTTGTTTTCTAATTGATCCATCTATTCTGCAATCCCACTGAAGGCTCAACATGATTTCTTCAATCCCACTAAAGGCTCAATCTATTTCCTCAATTCCACTAAACACTCAAATTGATTTCATCAATTACACCGATTACGTAATCAAAATCCACTAATTCTTCCTATCTAATTCCTCTCAACATCTTTTGACCATTGGTCGAGATATTCTACTACGTGATCTTGATTTTTCATTTTGAAACACAAATTCTATATAACAACTTCATTTCTTCTCAAAAACGACTGGAGAATTAGCATATTTTGCACAATGAAGTAATGTTGAAATTACAATCAATTTCTTGAAGAAATTTGACACACATCTTCGATCAACACACACACATTTGAAGATTTTGCAACACATAAATGGAGGCTTCTCATTGATACAATGATCCAACATCATTTTGAATACACTTTGACATGAGAAGGGTAACGACATTTGTTAATTAAATTATTTGTATGTTCTTTGATTGCATTGCTTTTAGCTCATTGAATTCAATAATCTCGTATCGTTCATCTCGTGAGTAATGGGCATGAATCCAAATATTTTTGTTTGAATTAGATTATTTTAATTCATTCATTTTGATTATATTACGCTTCCTGATTTCCCCCTTACACAACATGCAAATCTACAAAAATTTAAAATTTTTAAGCTCGTACTAACATTCTTTTTTCTACTTTAGTGCAGCTGGATTTTCTTAAAAATCAGCTCACTAAAGTGGGGGCAAAATGTAATGTCATAAAATTGTACCCCGTGGTGATTTCACGTTTACATGTTTTCCCCTGCATTTGTGGTGCCTAGCTGCATTTATGACAAGAACCTTATGGGTCATAATTTTGTGATTTCAACTCCATAAGGCACAATGATGAAGCCACAATAGTCTACCACCTCATTTCTTGTAAAGTTATGAGTTGGATTCCTACACGGTGCATAGACATTTGTGTGGTGCACTAGAATCCCTAAACTTTATGAGTTCAAATGAGGAATATCGAGAACCTGCATCACTCCAACTTGCTCTCTTCTTATTCTTCTCTTCTACATCACTATTCTGCGATGAAGCTTTATCGAATTAAAGTCTTGCCAACAGCCAAAGCTCTCTTGCAAGCACTCAACATCACGTTTATCAAGCCAAGAGGGAGCCACATACTATTGGTAATGCTCTCTTGTCTTCTTGTCTATTTGATAGCATAATCTATTGTGTCTATATTTCGTGATAGGGTTCTCCTTCGTAGCAAGGTTTGATTTTATCACTCATTATGTGTATTTCGTGATACAGGTTCTCCTCCATCATGGGGTTTTCTTTTTATGACTCTTAGGGTATATTTTACTTTGTGTCTTTATTCTCTCTATCTATCTGGATGTTTGTGAAGGTAGGAACACCAAATTATGGGTTTGACTGAGGCAAGCCCCAAATTAGCCCCCACTTTTCCTCATTCGCCTTGTGTGTAGGTTGCTTGTGTGGAGCTTCATGGGAGGCTTCGAAGCATAAGACATATTGTAAGTTGATATCTTGTTCCTCTTATCATTTACTTATATTACTAATTTATGTCAAATTAATACATTAAACATACCTTGAACTTTGAACAGTTAGTAGATTCCTTAAACTCTATGTAAAGGGTTTAGTTCTTTGTATGTATGAGATGTCAATGTGTCCTTTAAGATGACACCATTTTGCACTGTGGTCCTACTCCTGTGCTGACATCATTTGGCTGAGAGCTCCTCCTTTTGTCTCAAAAATATCTGCCATTTTCTCTCTTTATCTCCAAATTCCTTTATTTGTGATCATTCTAGAAACCTTGTTTTAAGTAAGTTTTGAAATCTCTTTCATCTTGAACCCCCATTCTTATACCTTTGTCATTGAGGTGACCAAAGGGAAATTCACTCCCTTTAGACTATGTTTTTCTTGATACTTGGGAGTACTGAAACCCCTCCTTCACAAATTATTCCAAGCTACACTATTAATAATTGTCCCATTGTGATAATAGACTTTTATGTGGATTAGGGCAGTTATAAACTCTTGAAACTATCAAATTCATGGGTTCCCAAATAGGAAAAAGGAAAAGGAAAACCTAGATATAACTTTATGGGTGTCTAAATAGAAAAAAGGAAAAGGAAAACCTAGATATTAAAGTGGCATAACCTTGTACCTAGATCTATCATGTAATATAATAAAAACATGGAGAAATAATAGACATCCAACTTCATTAATTGAATGAATGATTAATTACAATGCTTGCATCAGTTACATAGTAAAAATGAGTCCATTCTTATATGGAGTAAAGTTGAATCTATTCAATGCATAAAGGAAGGAAGTTAACTAAATCTAATTTAGCATGATAGATGAAACCTAATTATTGGTAAACTAGAATATTAGATGGCAGTTAACTAAATCTTATCTAGTATGATAGGTGAAAGATAAATAAAACAAAATTAATATAATAGATAGGATATATAACTTAAACTAAACTAGTTGAGTGTAAATAAAGTGCATGACATAGGAATATGTTTGAATGACATAACTACCTAAGTGTGCTTAATAAAATAGAGTGTTAAATAAATGTAAATAAGAATAATACTAGCCTAGTGAAATGACATGAATACCTAGCCTACTATGAACACTCTAGCTTTCTTAGATGCTCATTCTTCATACTCTATCATGGTGTATCACCTAGAGTGATTTTTATTATTCTTCATTGCTTTGTATTTCTATTGGTCATTCATAGTGACTCATCCATGTGCAGAGTGATACTAATTATGCCTTATATTCCTCCCTTCTTTCTTGATGTTGACAATGTCTTCAGTGCTTAGCCTAAGTCATTTATTTCCCATGTCACACAACCTATAATAGGTTTTGTTTTTCTTGTGACTTTATTTTTTATCTTTTTATGTTGCATGACATACCCAATTAACTTAATATTAACCCATTATAATTGATGTGACACCTAATTTACAATATTATCATAAAATTGGGCATACTTATAAGAGATAAGCCAAGGGAAAAAATTTATATCACACTTATAATATTTCTCCAGTTCTTGATTCCATTTCTAATTTGATTTGATCTAGACTAAAAAAATGTGACCAACCAAGACCTAAACTATGATAAAAATTATTGGACAATATTAAAGAGTAAAATAATTGGGAATTTACTCGGTTACTCAAATCAAAAGATCTCCATTTTCCTTGTGTAATTATTCAACTATTCAATTAATCATATATAGAAAATATGGAGAACATTCCAGTAAAACAAATTTATATTAACAAAAAAGCCATATAGGCATACAATGTTATATGTTGACAAGGTACAATATATGTATATAAAGTCCATATAGGAATATAATGTCACATATTTGTAATACAACATATGTGTATAAAAATGTCATTGATGAAACACACACTTATATTGAGAGGGGGTGAATTAGTATAGATCAAAAATTTACTTCTCAAATTAATCAAGCATATAAATATTACTTCAAGCCCTAATTATCCATAGCAATATCATTCATGCAAGACATATCAATTAAGAATATTCACAAGAGACACACAATTTCATGTGGAAACCCTTACAGGAGAATACCATAGAAAAACTTGCTAGTATGAATCTTCTTACAAAATTTATAGGCACTAACACACTAGAGACTACAATCCCCACCACTGGGCGCAAAATTAGAAAGAGACACCAATCTCTTAAATAAGAGGATCCAACCTCACAATAGCCTCAAGTAGGAGGCTCTAACCTTCATAAGAATGATATGATAATTTTAACTTGCAACTTCTCAAATCTACTCTAACACCTTTTCACAAATTTACCAAACTTCCTCTCATAGATCTACAATACACTCTTCACAAAATTGGTAATAATATCTTCACAAAATATGCAATAATATCCTTATAAAATATTCAATAATGTCTTCATGAAATCCTCTCAGAAACTACCATTATATTGCTTGTGTCTCTTATTTTTCTCCTGACAAAATTGCTACTATAAATTTTTATATATGCTCTTCATATATAAAAAATATTCCTTAAATTTTATAGATTTGAAACCTCCTCACAACCTCTTTTTATATCTCCCAAAGTGCCTCTTCACCCAAGAGGAGCGACTCTTCAAAGGGGTTCAACCTACTAACTAGTAATATTTTTTATTTTATTTTATTTTATTTTATTTCCCAAAAATTGGGTGCACCTTCCTGGGGGGGTCATCCCACTTTTAAGAATAAAATTGATTTATTATTTTTATTTAAAAATCCCTAACTTGGGGCGGAACCTAGAGGGGGTTCATCCTTATTTAATTTTTGCATATGTTTTTGTTTTTACAAAGCCTTCTCAAGGGGGCACTAGCCATGGGTCGATCCATGTGTTTAAGTCCACATCATTTACAAGTCCTTTGACATCAATGACAATAATTTTTCCAACAATATCCCCCTTTGTCATTGATGGAAACCCTATAAAGAAATAATCTTGAAATGCAACAAGACCATACATCTCCCCCTGACTAATATGCTCCCACTTACTCTACTCCTCCCCCTTTGATATCAATGGAAAAGGTCTTATGGGGATGGAAGATAAGACAATGAATGAATCCCCTTGAACATGTACTTCTATTAGCGAACTAGTGATTGGATGAAAGTGAAATCACTCCCAATTTCTCTCTCAGGTATTAAAAAGTCTCTTTTTGTAGTGGCTTCATGAAAATTCCTACAATGTGTTCCTTTGTAGCAACATATTCCAACTTCACCTATTGGTTAGCCACTTTATCTCATGAAATAATATTTGATCAGAATTTTTTTTGTTCTAGAGTGTATAAATTGGTTCTTTAATATGTTGATCACACTTGTGTTATCACAAAAGATGAAAATGGGGTGCTCTTACTCAACTTTGATGTCCTTCAAGGTTTGCTTCATCCAAAGAACTTGAGTGCAATAGGAAGTTGATGAAATTTATTCTACTTTTGTTTTGTGGATAAAGAGATCGACTCATATTTTTTACTTGGCCATGATACAAGTTTAGCTCCAAGAAAGAATGTACCTCCACTTATGCTTTTCTTTCATCAATATACTAGCACAATATGTATCCATATATGTTGTAAAGATTAAATATTCACTTCTTGGGTACCACAACCTAAAATCAGTAGTACCCTTTAGGTATTTGAATATTCTCTTTATTTATTGCACATGTGTTTCCTTCGGTACAACTTAAAACTATGCCACCAAAACAACTTCTTGCATAATGTTAGGTCTTCTTGTTGTCACATATAGAAAAATTCTGATCATGGACCTATATAGAGTTTGGTTTTCCTCCAAAGACTCATCATCCTTGCTTAATTTGTATCTTGTGACCATGGGAGTCCTTACTATATTTTATTCCTTTGTCCTAAACTTCTTTATTTCTTTAATATAATTGGTTTATGAAATAAATTATCCCCTTATCTGATTAGGGAATTTGCAAATTGAAAAAGAAAAAAATCTCACCAGTCATGAATATTTTGAGCTCCTTTTGAATGTTCTTAGAAAACTCTTGGCACATCTTATCATCGCTACTCCCAAAAATAATGTCGTCCACATAAACTACAACAACCAATTGATGATCACCTTCAATTTTGATGTATATATTACTATCGACAATACCCTTTTTGAAGCCTTGTTGTAGATACTTGTCCAAACTTGAGTACCAAGCCCTAGGGCCTTATTTTAGACCATAAAGTACCTTCTTTAGTCTACATAAATAGTCCTCATTCTCTAATAGTAGAAAACCTTTTGACTATTAAATATGCTCTACTTCTTCCAAGTTACCATTAAGAAAAACTAATTTGACATCCATTTGATAGACTTTTAAATTCTTGAATTGGAAAATACTAAGAACATCCTTATATCCTCCATACAAGAAACAAGAGCAAAGGTTTCTTCAAAATAAATTCCTTCAACTTGAGTGCATCACTTGCATAATAATCTCACCTTTTTTGTCACAACTTGATCATCTTCATTCGACTTGTTCCTAAAAACCCACTTAGTTCCAATCACTTTTTTATCCTTAGGTCTTGGGACAAGTTCCCGAGTTCCATTCTTCTTGATTTGATCCAAATCTTCTTCCATAGCCTTTATCCAATGCTTATCTTTAATTGCTTATATAAAATTCTTTGGTTCCATTTTAGAAATAATAAGTTTAAATGTTCAGATGAACTAGCTAATCTCATTCATATTTAAATTTTGTATCACTATGATCAAATTTTTTTGGATGATTCTTTTGGAAAAATTTAGATGGAGTCTTGGCTAGTGATCTAGATTGAGTTTTTGGATTTCCTTGTTCAACCTCCCCATTTTCATTTTATTCCTCTAATTATTATTCTTTAATTCTATCTTCTTGATGATCAACTTCTTGTACTATTTCATTTTGATTTCTTGCTTCATCAACTCTCACATTTTCACTTTCAAAAAATCTATGCAATATTTTATTATAGCATCTATAGGCTCTGCTTTTTGTGGAATGTCTAAGGAATACATCTTCATCACACCTAGAATCATTTTTTTGCAAGTCTTTTTCATATTGCCTAATATAATATTTGCTTCTAAACTCTTTGAAATACTCCACTAATGCAGGCCTTCCCTTCTAAAGTTTGTTGGGTATTTTATTATTGTATTCCCTAATTTTTGTTGAGTATAGACCTTATACTATTGTATACAATTCTTCTCTTCAAGAAATGTTATCTTTGACTCATTCAACATTGCTCTTTCCATTCCTTGGATTGTCCTATTTTTCCTTTCAACTACTCCATTTTGTTGTGGAGTCCTTACAACTGAATATTTTATTTTTATTTGATGTTGTTCACTAAAATATTCAAACTCATTCTAGGTCAATTATCCTCCTCTATCCAATCTAAGGAATTTTATTCTCAAACCAAATTTATTCTCTACTAGAGCTTTAAATATCTTAAACTTCTCAAGAGCTTATGATTTCTCTTTTAGGAAGGTATTCCAAGTCATCCAAGAATAATCATCTATTAATAACATGAAGTAGCTCTCACCTTATAAGATTTTGTTCCTTATTAGCCCACATAAGTTTGTATGAATGAGTTGTAAGGGACTTGATGTAGATTACTCCTTTGATTTAAAACTCAATCTTATTTTTTCCAAATTGGCACTATTTGCATGTTGTATTAGATGGCTTTGATATCCTTGGCATGTCCCTTACCACTTTCTTATGGATAATCTTTACAAGGTCATTGAAGTTTAATGTCCCATCCTTTTTTTCCATAACCAACTCTCATCTTATTGTGTCATGAAAAACTTTTCTCCTTTGACTTCACTAAGAGTATAGAGATTGTTTACAATCGTATTAGCATCTACAACCAATTTCCTTTTTTTTGTTTTTCTATTTCACAATCGCTTGGATGAAATGTGAGAGTGTGTCCTTGATCACAAAATTGACTCACACATGGAATATTGTGTTTCAACCCTTCAATGTATAATACATTATCGATCTTTGTCTTTCCATTGTTGAAGATAAGAGTTCATTTTCCTATGATTCTTGTAGAATTGTCTCCAAACTTTACAATACCTCCATTAATTTCCTTCAAAATGATGAACTTTATTTTATCCCCTATCATATGTCTTGAGCAACTACTGCCAATGTACCACTGATTTTCTTCATTTTTTGCATTTATGGTTGCTTGTACAATCATGGATTTTCCTTCACATCAAGCTCCTTCTTTTTCAATTTTTTAGATTCCTCTTTTGGTTTGTCAAGAACATCCCCCCTTTTGTGTTGTTTTGGACGTTTAGAAAAGTCACTTTTACAGGAATGTGTTATATGACCAAAATTATTGCACATGTAGCATATGATATTGTAATCCATTAGAGGGGAAAATGGATTATAATTTCTCTTTAGGAAACCCAAATCCATCCTTGCATGAGCTCTACAATCTATTTCCTCGTGACCAAATTTATTTAAAAAGAAACAATATCCATAAAAGTAATATTGGAACATGTTCATTTGTACTTGCCTTTGGTAGAATGGTCTCTTCAATATTTAATTGTTGTCTTTGAGAGGAATGTTGATTTTTTGAGTAATGTTACTATCTCTCTTCTTTGAACTATAATCATTTATGGAGCCTTTGAGCATATTTGCATAACTTTGAATTTTCTTCATTTGTCTTCTTTGGTAACTATGTGGCCTTAGATCTTGAACCTTCTTTTTTTGTCTTATATTTTACCTCAAAACCAAGACTTATCTTGCTAAAAGGTGATCTTTGGGAGTTTATAATATCTTCCAATGTTTTGGTGCTCTTTTCGTACTTTGTTCTTTGATTCAATTTTTGTAACTCTTTAAGGAAGAAAATTCAAGCTCTAATTTCTCACACTCTAATTCCTTGGCCTTCTACTGGTCTCTTACAACTTCTTCAATTCACTTTGCTTCCTCAATTTGAACCTTCAAATCCATGATCATTCTATTTTATTCTTCAAGACTTTGAGATGACTTTACTTTACTATCTTCTTAAAGTCATGATTTTAGTCTTGAATTCTTCTCTTGAGCTTCTCAATATTATTTTAGGAACATTGTAGTTCCTTATCAAGATCATATTCTTCATCATCTTCTATGTGTTCTTCTTTCAGATATTTTTCTCTTTTATTTTCCTCTTTTTCCTTTATCACCATAAAGAGGATCTCCTCTAGATTATTATCTAAGTCACTTTCACTAATTTCTTCATATGAGCAACATGTTTCTTGAAGGTAGAGACTCTTTTATGTCTTCAAAATTTCTTCTTTCCTTTCTTCCCTCATGTGTTCTTTTTCTTGTTGTAATGATGTTTTTTTTCCTTTCCTTTTGTATAATTCTTCTTCTTCTTTACTACTTTCACTCTTGGCCTATGGAAATTTGGAAGCAATTTGGTCTATTACCACAATTAAAACATTTAAGAGTAGACTTACCTTGATTTTTGGCATATCCTTTCTTGTACTTCCTTACAAGGTGTGCTTCTTCATCACTTGAACTTTCACTTGATGTATATTCTTTGTTCTTCATCTTCTTGGATGATTCAAAAGTGGCTTCTTGTTTTGATGGCTTCTCTTTCTTTCTCCTCATTTCATATGTCATGTGGATCCCATACAACTCATCCATATTCAAAGTATCTAGATCTTTCATTTCCTCAATGGTGAAGACTTTCACATCAAATCTCATGGGAAGAGATCTTAAAACCTTTTGCACACATTTTTGTCTATTCAACCTTTTTTCCAAGCCCATGAATACTGTTGATGATTTCTTCCACAAGAAGCAAGTAGGTGGTGATATCCTCTGCATCCTTCATCTTTAAACTCTCAAGTTGTCTCCTATGGGTTCGAAGCTTGGACTTTTTCACCTTTTCATCTCCTTCATATATATTTTTCAACTTATCCCATATATCTTTAGTTGATTTTCAATGCATAACCTTCACAAATTTTGATTCAAATAATCCACAAATTATATTTTTGGCTTTGGCATTATTCTCATTTACTTTCTTTTTAGCTTTATTTGTTATTAGGGTTTTAGGGAAGTATAGACAACTTTGATAGAACTCCAAATATCATATCCTATGGAATTCAAGTAATTCCATTCTTATGCTCCAAAATTATTAATTCAATCCATCAAATAGTGGTGCCATTTTTGAGGAAAATCCAAATCCTTCAACCATGTGTGCTTCCAAGATCTACCTTCAAGAATTTAGGATAACTTTGAAGGAAGTTGATCTGATACCAATTGATGAAACACACACTTACTTGGGGGGTCATCCCACATCTAAGAAAAAAATATTATTATTTTTATTTAAAACCCCCAATTTGGGGTAACACCTAGAGGGGGTCATCCTTATTTTATTTTTGCATATATTTTTGTTTTTACAAAACCCTCTCAAGGGGGTTGTTGGACATGGCTCGGCCCATGTGTTTAAATCCTCATCATTTACAAGTCCTTTGACATCAATGGTGACATTTTTTCCAATATCAATATGGGCATACCATAAAGGATCCTGATGTAGTCACTTCCCTCTATGGGAAGAAAAGAGATCATGAGCTACCTTTAAATATTAAGTGGATGGAGATGCATGCAATTATGGTTGCTTTCAAACCCACGAACTTGAACCTCCTCTCAAAACTTTCCTGGAGCTCTACTTAATACAATAAAAGTATACACATTAATATATGAAAATTGAATTATAGAATCACATAACACAATAATCACTTACCACATACTCATAATTGTTTGAGTAAACAAATTATTATTTAATTATTTATTACTCTTTATGTATTAAGCTACCTTATGTGGTGGTGTGTCACTTGAAGAAATAGTTTAACTCTTCAGATGATCTACAAGTTTTTTAAGAAATAATTTCCATGTAATTGTTTGTTATGTATATGAGTTTATTTTGTGCTTAATATGATTTATAAGGGTATTTATTGTAGTTTTTGAGTTTGATGTGTGATCTTTGTTCTGGTAGAGGTTGAATTATAAAAGGTATCAAAGATATTGTGTAAGTGATTGCACAATCAATTGGGTTGATTTGTTGACTATTTCAGATACTCCTCAACCCAAAGCAATAGAAGGTACAATTCAACATCATAGATTTATTCCATTATCTTTGTCCTTGTGTATGGGTTATGTGATTTTATCTAGCAAGTTTTTTTGCATGCCAAGTGTCTCCTTACCTATGTGATCATGTGTCTTGATTTCTGTGCAATATCATAATGGTTAATTTTAGGCAATTGTTGTTGCTTCTTCTTACATATTCACCCTCTCTCAACTTGCTATGCACCCCTTTGATTGGTTTCACATCATATTAGGAACCTATTGGAAATGACCTCTCACCCCTTCATATGTCATTGTGAACCCACACAAAGCTCTTAGTTGCATACTTTATGCAGCCTACACTTTGCCATAAACCTCCTAAAAGCAATGAATGATATTACAATCCCACATGCAAACTCTATAGGCTTCAAATCCTTCACAAATTTTTGGATCAAGCAATCCAATTACTAGACAATGTTGAAGGAATATGTCTTAGATCTTCCATGTACCCAGTGCGGAAATAAGGTGTACAAAATTTAGATCTCGTGATAACATTAGTGCCTAAAAACCAACCTTCAACTTGAAAATAAAATTACATGTTTGGTTAAATGTAAATAAATTGTTAGGATTAGGGTGTATCAACCTTTGAGTCCTAGTATTTGTTATTATTTTGTAATGTATTTATTTATTTCATAATGTTTATTAGCCTACCTAAATTTTTGTCACATTGTGGGACCTGTCGATGATGTGGCATCCTACATGGTATGTGACATGTGAAATTTGTAAGCTAAATTAGTGGAGGTAGGCATCCACTTTGGAGAACCTTAATTTGTTCCTAAATTGGTGGCAGTTATCATAAGTTACTATGTAACAGGCTATGACAACTTGCTATGTCAATTTATGAATTATTATGATGGTGGAAGAGTTGAGAATGACAAATTTCCAGTTAACTATGATAGGTGGGACCCATGTGATGAGGGTGCCTGCACATGCAAGGTATTTGCATGCATGCAAGCTCATTGCATGTGCAGTGGTGACTAATTTTATGGGATAGGTGCTAATTTTGGAAAGATTACATAAATCATAGGTTATGACTATGACAACATGTCATAATGAACTCAAGATCACACCTTGGGCATGAGTTTTGGCTATGGAAATTATTGGGTGCCTTTTTTCATGTTGAGAGGCTATAAATACTTGCAAAGTTAGTGCATTTTGATGGTGACAGGTTTGAAGAAGCTTACATGTCGTTATGCTACCAAAATTTTGCCATATTCTTGTTGTAGGTGAAGACTCTTGAGCATTGCTTTGAGATTGTATTGTAACTATTAAATTGTTGTTGATAATACATTTGAGCTACATGATTTAGAGTGTAGATTTTTTCTTGAAAGGGTTTTCCCACGTAAACATTGTGTTATGGTTTGCATTGTTCTTTATGTTGTTTAAGTTTTTGAATGTTCATCTTTTGAATCTATAACTATAAAAGTGTTTAAATTTTTTTTTTTTTAACTCTCCCCTACTTAGATTAGTGTAGGTAGTTGCTTCCGCACACCCAGCTTCCTTTCAGTTGGTATTAGAGCCTGACAAGATTTGATTTTGTTGTTGGGTTTGAAGGGTTTTTTTAGTTGATCTTTATTTTACTAGGAATTTTGTGACCTTGTTGTAGGAAAAAGATGGCAAGAAAATGCGAAAGAATCAAGATGGATAAGTTTAACGACATAAAATTTGAATTATGGAAAATGAAAATAGAGGATATGCTTGAAGATAGAGATCTGTGGGCTACAATATCCAAAACTAAACCAACTACAACAACCCAGGAAGATTGGTATCTTATGGATAGGAAAGCCAAGGGTTCGATTGGAAACTATTTGGTTGATTTCATCCTCTTGAATATCCATGAAGAGAGAACAACAAAAGACCTTTGGAAGAAATTTGGAAATGTTTATCAAGATAAATCCCTAGTAACCAATTGTTCCTAAGAAAGAAACTATACTCTTTGAATATGGAAGATGGAGGATCTGTATCAGATCGTTTAAATGCATTCAACATGCTAATAGCTCAACCAAGTTCTATTAGAGATAAGATTGATGAAAAGGATCATTGCATTCTCATGTTGTGTTCATTGTCAAACTTGTGGGACCACCTTGTAATGGTTATTGGAAGCACAACGACTAGTTTCAAGATGGATGGGGTGGTGTCTTTGTTGTTATATGAAGAGATGTGGAGAAAGTATTCGGAGATGGCTAAGGATGCCCTTGTTGTTTGTGGTAGATTGAAGGAGAAAGGAAAGAATAAGGACAAGAAATTGAATTCAAAATCCTCAAGGAGATCTAAGTCTCTTGGAAAGTCCTAGCTGAAGTGTTGGAACTCTGGAAAATTGGTCATATCAAAAAAGAGTGCAAGGAAGAGAAGAAGAAGAAAGGAAAGAAGAATTTCTCTAATTTTGACTCTGATAAAATCCTCTTAAGATGATGTAGATGCCTTTGTCGCAACCTTGGTAACTCATGCATCAAAAGATGTGTGGTTGATAGACTTAGGTGCCTCTTTCCACATGGCCTCTCATAGAGGTTAGCTTTTGAAGTATGAGGAATACATTGGTGGGAAGGTATATCTGGGTAATGACTCTCACCTAAAGATCGTTGGCCATGGAAGAGTCAAAATTAGATTCCTTAATGGAAGAGTTAAGGGGATTGATGGTGTCTCGCATATCCCAATTTTGGCATGAAACTTGCTTTCTGTGAGTAAGTTGAATGATATGGGAGTGCAATATGGAAAATGTAAGATGATGAGAGGATCTATAGTGTTGGCTATGGGTGTTTGGATTGGCACCTTGTACAAGCTAGATGCATGCACATTTTAGTATAATAGTTCTTTTGATACACTGAAGAAGAGACCTTTGGATTCTTCATCCTCACTATCAGATCATGCAGAGAAGAAGACTATTGTAGCTACATCTAATGGTCGTGCATTTTGGGTACCTAAGGGTTCTCATTCATTAGAGATGAAGCTTCCTACATAGAAGACAATGCTATGACACCAACAACTTGGCCACATCGGTGAGAAGGGTCTTAGAGCCTTGAAAAATAAGAGCCTTGTTGAAGGCCTTGATGATTGTAATCTCAAGTTTTACTTTTGTGAACATTGTGTTTATGGAAAACAACACCATGTTTCTTTTTAATCTAGTTCTTATGTCATGGGGTTTTGGAATATGTTCATGCAAATGTGTTTGGTTCTATGAATGTTCTTTCATTATCTAAATATGTATATTTTGTCTTCATAGATGATTATAGTAGAAGGACATTCATTTACTTTCTCAAAAGTAAATTTGAAGTCTTTAGTCGGTTTAAGGAATTTAAAGCCTTGGTAGAAAATTAGACTAATAGAAAGATTAAATGTTTGAGAACTAATAATGGTAGTGAGTTTTGTTTGATAGAGTTCAACAAGTTTTATAAAGAGCACAGGATTGAGAGACATAAGACAACTCCATGCACCCCACAACAAAATAGAGTTACAGGGAGGATGAACAAGACATTGATGGAGAGGGCTAGGAGTATGCTAAGTGGTGTTGGCCTTGAGCAGAAGTTTTGGGCTGAAGTGGTAGCCATTGCATGTTATCTGATCAATAGATCTCCTACATCAATGCTTATTGAAAAGACACCCATGGAGGCATGGTCTGGTGAAAATCCTTCACTGAGACATATTAGAGTATTTCATTTTGAGGCGTATGCTCATGTTCCAATTGATAAGAGGTCTAAGTTGGAGAATAAGGTGGTTAAGTGTATCTTCATCATGGTGTTGATGTGAAGGGGTACAATATTTGGTATCTAGAGACTCAAAAGGTTCTCTATAATAGAACTGTAATTTTTAAAGAGATGAAACCTTCCACTATTGAGATACAACCAGAGAAAGAGATGAAAGTGAAGAAGGAGGCAGTTCGGGTTCCACCTACTCTAATAAAAGGTGAACTACATACTCTTGCAAGACTTGATGATGAGGAGAGCTCGAGCAACTTTGGAAATTTTGAAGAAGAAGAAGAACCTCAACCTCAAGAATTGAGGAGGTCTAAATGTGTTATGCATTAACCAAAAAGGTTTGGTTATTCCTTATTGGATTCTAGTTGCATTTTTTCTTTGATTTCTAACATTGATGAGCTTAGGACTATTAGAGAGGCTATGGGTATGAGTGATGCAGATTCCTGGATGAAATGCATGGACGAGGAGATGGTTGCATTGAAGAAAAATAAGACTTGGTAGATCTAGTACCTTTGCTTAATGGACGTAAACCTATTAGTTGTAAGTGGGTGTTCAAGAAGAAATGTGGTTTTGATGGAAATGTTGAGAAGCACAAGGCATGGTTGGTGGCTAAGGGGTATTATTAGGTGGAGGGAATTGACTATGGTGAAATATTATCTCATGTTATGAAGTTGACATCTATCCAGTTCCTATTATCACTTGCAACAACATATGATTTGGAAGTCGAATAGATGGATGTGAAGACGACATTATTTCATGGTGATTTGGAGGAAGAGATTTGCATGTCATGGCTAGAGATTTTTTTTGTCAAAGGTAAAGAAAATATAGTTTGAAAACTAAAGAATTCTCTCTATGGTTTGAAATGGTCTCCTAGAATGTGGCACCATAAGTTTGATACCTATGTGTATTCATTGAGATTTATAAGATCTAAATCTAACCATTTTCTGTATTATAAAACTAAAAATGGTTGCATTCTTATTATTATTTTATATGTAGATGATATGTTGTGTTTTGGGAATGTTAAAAGTATGATTTCAGATTTGAAGTCTCAATTGTCGGCACAGTTTGAGATGAAAGATCTAGGTGCAGCTAGGTTTATTCTGGGGATGGAGATCAGAAGAGATAGCTAACATAATGCTTTGGTTAAGCTAGATTAAGTATGTGAACTCAGTGTTGGAGAGATTAGACATGGAATATTGCAGATAGTTATTTGTTCCTATGATGTAAGGGATGAATCTTTCTGTGAATAATTATCCAAAATCTCCTAGTAGTGAGATGGATGGCATGACTAGAGTATCGTATGTGAGTGTTGATGATATTTTAAGGTATGCTATGGTCTATACGAGGCCATATATTTCCCAAGAAGTGGGAGTCCTTAGTTGGTTTATGGCTAGTCTTGGAGAAGTACGTTAGGATGTAATTAAGAGAGTGTTCAAGTATTTGTGGGGTACTTCCAAGTATGCCCTATGTTTTCATGGCTATCCTATTGGACCTCAACATTTTGTGTATTCATGGATATGTGGATTTTGATTGGGTAGGTGACATTGATAGCAGAATATCCACCAGTGGTTATGTGTTTATTATGTTTGGTGGTGTTATAATTTGGATGAGTAAGTAGTAGGTTGTAGTCGCTTTGTCCATGACAGAAGTAGAGTGCATGAAAGCTACTCATGCTTGCAAGGAAGCCATTTGGCTTAACATATTATGTTCTAATATTGGTTTAGATGTAGGACAAATTACTATATGTTGTGACAATCAAAGTGTCATTTTTTTAGAAAATAACCCTACCTTCCATGCCAGAACAAAGCACATTGATGTTTGGTATCATTTTGTTCATGATATGGTAGAAGATGGAAAGGTTAACTTGGAGAAGGTTGACACTTCAACGAATGTTGTAGATGCACTGATGAAACTAGTGAGCACAGAGAAGTTCAAATAGTGTTTTAATTCAATGGGCCATGGGGCCCTGAGTAGATTATTTTGTATGACTCTTGCAGGCCTTTGACAAGTGAGAGAATTTTGGGATTATGGTGTCTCAACCTTTGAGTCCTAGCATTTATTATTATTTTGTAATGTATTTATTTATTTCACAATGTTTATTAGCCTACCTAAATTATTGTCACATTGTGGGACC
Organism: Sequoiadendron giganteum; assembly: GCA_007115665.2. NCBI lineage: Eukaryota > Viridiplantae > Streptophyta > Pinopsida > Cupressales > Cupressaceae > Sequoiadendron > Sequoiadendron giganteum. Next base: position 81,813,687 of record CM021102.1, on the reverse strand, counting down.
CACCAATGGTGTGGCATCCTGCATGGTATGTGACATTTGAAATTTGTAACCTAAATTAGTGGAGGTAGGCATCCACTTTGGAGGACCTTAATTTGTGCCTAAATTGGCAGCAGTTGTCATAAGTTACTATGTAACAAGCTATGACAACTTTCTATGTCAATTTATGACTAATTATGATAGTGGAAGAGTCAAGAATGATATATTTCCAATTAACTATGATAGGTGGGACCCATGTGATGAGGGCGCCTACACATGCAAGGTATTTGTATGTAGGCAGGCTCATTGCATGTGTAGCGGTGACTAATTGTATGGGATAGGTTTTGATTTTGGAAAGATTGCATAAATCATGGATTCTGACTATGAAATGTCATAATGAACTCAAGATCACACCTTGGGTGTGAGTTTTGGTTATGGTAAGTTTTGGGTGCCTTGTTTCATGTTGAAAGGCTATAAAGACTTGCAGACTTAGTGCATTTTAATGGTGATAGGTTTGAAGAAGCTTACATATTTTTATGTTGAAATTTTTCTAGATTCTTGTCATAGTGTTAAGACTCCTAAGAATTGCTTCGAGAGTGTATTATAACTACTATACTGTTGTTGATAATACTTTTGAGCTACGTGATTTGGAGTGTGGATTTTTCCCTAAAAGGGTTTTCCCACGTAAACACTGTGTTATGGTTTGCATTGTTCTTTATTTTGTTTAAGTTTTTGAATGTGCATATTTTGAACCTATAACTATAAAGGTGTTTATAAGAAATTTTTGTAACTCTCCCCTACTTAGATTAATGTAGGAAGTTGATTTTGTGCACCCAGCTTCCTTTCACAATTAACCATTATATATGTTATATGTGCTCAATTACATATAATTTTAGGGCTCAAGAAATCCCACTCCCCATAATCCACTAAGGTGTGAACTTGAGACCTTTGGATTCTTCTAAGTCATTAAAAGTATTTCTATGTGCATTGAAATTGTCTTGCGCTTTTAAATTGTTCCACTAGCATTTCATTTATTTATTATTTTCACAACAGTGAATCCAATGGTTGGGGTGTGTGGACACTCTTCCTTCTTGCATGTGACATCCAATTTATGTGTTTGGAGAGTTGGAGAGGTGGTAGTGTTTTAGTCTTTGCAAGCATTCACTATGTAAGCAATCCTTTTCTTCTCCATGACTCCAAAGTTGGAGGTAAATTTCCAAGTGGCAGTTTTTTTTAAGACTATAATTGCATGGAGCACCCATTTGGTAAGAGATAGCTAGTTATTGCTCTAACTCCACAACAATAAATATCCATGCATAGTATGTCACTCTCAATTGGTGCATTGAAAAACTAGTGGTTTAAAAATAGATTTTAATCAAAATTCTTGTAAGGGGGGGGTTTTCTTTTTGGCATAACTTTCAAGTGGTAAGTAAAAAAATTGATTGTGAATATTAGATGGAAAACTCTTTTTGAGCTAAACAAACTAGCATCGAGACAATGTCAAAAATATGTTTTTAAACACATATTTTATCTCCCTTTTTAAAAGGAAAACTTTTAGTTTCTAAGCACAAAATTAGGCAAATAGGATTATTGTATCTTTTGATCAACTACTCACATTGTGTAATTGTTTTGTAAAAGTTAATATCACTTTCCCAATTCATTTAAAATGATATCACACTTAATTATAAAGTTTTATTATTCACTACTTCAAAAATTGTTAAATACACTAAAACATATATAGTGCTAAAATTCAAGGGGATCAAAATCATAATCAAGGGGGGTTGCCTTGTGTATTATTTGAAAAAATGGACATAATCCTAACTCCATTTAATTTATATGAATGGAATCAATCAATAGATATAAAGCTCAAGAAACTAGGATTATATCGTGTCACTTTGGGTTTGGAATTTGAACCTATAGGAGCAGCTGAGAAATGAAAAATAACATAATCAAAATGATAAAATTTATAGAACATTGTGTACATTCATTTCTTTTGACTTTCTCTTTCACATTGATTCTACCACAACACCTAATTATGCTTAGACAATATTAGAAAATTTGTTTGGTAAGCAAGATGTCATGATGGGACATCAACTAGAGAATGAATTAATAAGTCTTCATCCACAAGACTTTAACACAATACATGAGTTATTTAGTAAATTAAATATGATAAAGTTTCAACTCAAACAAAGTGGATAGGTAAATACGATGAGCAATTGATCCTAATTCTTGTCAAAATTGGGTCCTCAATTTTCAATATTTGTTTCTACTTTTCATGCATCAAAGAATGCTTTTAGTTCATGCTACACTATGTTTCTAGTCTTGAGTTTTTCTTATTCTCACAAAGGAACGAGACAAACTGATTCAGATGGGTATTATGCAACATTGAAAGTCATAAGTTCTTGTTTCAAATAAATAGAAGGACAAATAAATAGTTGGTAAAATACAAAAAGTGAAGTGTGCTTTCTATAAGAAAACTAGGCATAATGAAGACAAATGTATGAAGAAAAAGATATATCACCTTGAGAATCTACTTGAGCAACAAGTGGTTCCTATCTCCATCAAATAATCTTCATCTAGTTCAACATCTAAAGGAAAAGTACTAATGGTGACTCCATGTTCAAAGACTGATAAATGGGTTCTTGATTCAAGAGCATCACATCATATGTCTCCTCATTTAGAAGCGTACATGTCCTTTTATCCTTCTAATGTAAACAAAGTATAAGCAGATAATAACACTTTTATATGTGTTTTTGGTCAAGTTACAATTGAGTTATACAATCAGAGTATCCTAATGTCTTGTTTTTTTCTAAACTAACAAACAACATTGTTTCCATTTATCAACTTACAAAGTCTAGGAAGATAGTTGATTTTACATCAACTTTAGTGAAAATTTGAGAATCTTAAGTAGATATATTTTTGCAATGGGTGAGTTTGATTAACTTTCTCATGTTTATGAATTTTCACTTTTTTGCTCCATTGGATTCATACTCACATATTCAATCTTCCACTTCCAATATGAATAGTTCATCTCCTTCACTATCTCCTATTGCATCAAAATTGAAAGGTGCTTTATTGAGAGTATCCAGAGGTTCTTTCTAGTATGAGATCACAAGGAGAAGTTGAGCATCATATTTTGGTAGGATTAATAGTCTCTATTCATTTTACTTTCTTGTTATCATCTTCATTTTGGAGGGTAGTTTTTTTCCCACAGGGTTTTCTACCTTTCTCCACCTTTTGGGAGAGTTTCATTGTACATGGGTACCTCATTAGGCCTAGTTTTTGGGACCCATCCATTTGTGTACCCAACTAAGCTAAGCTTAAAGAGGTGTGTTATATTAAAATAATAATTGTTTAATTGTTTATTACTATTTATGTATTAAGCCACCTTGTGTGGTGATGTGTCACTCAAAGAGGTAGTTGAACTCTTCAAGGAGATGTGATATTCCTAATTTTCCATTTGGATCCTTGTTTCACATTGAGTTGATAACTCCTATAGTGACTCAAACTCATCATCCTATTTGTACATCCTCCTTATTGAGGATTTCACACACTTCTAATCAATTCTATTATTCAGCTCTTGCTTTGCAATATTTTCTCAATCTCATAGATTTTTTGATATCAACACTCAATCAGAGATCTTGGCCAACATGAACAATAATCACTTTGAATCACTTTTTTCCTCTCTTCATTTATAACAAGGTCATGTTCATTCTCTAGAGTTGTGAAGCCATGTGGCAAGCATCAAGATACAAAGTAAATTATAAATGAATATCATTCATATTTTTACTACCATACAAATAAATGATAAATATAACATAGAATTTACTAATCCAGCTCATACCTATGTCAAAGAAATAAAATATGATATTATTGTATCAACAACACACTCCACTATGGTATGAATAACATAGGGAGTATCAATTGATTTCAACATATAAAAAATGGAACAATTTTAAGTTACATGGAAGCTATTTATACTACTAACAACATTAATGGAGGATCAATCATGTAGGAGAAGGGTAGTGCCCTATTTGGGAGACATTTTATCATGTAAAATATTAAATGCAATAATTTTTTCACAAGGATTGGTAGGTGAGTTCAAACATTCAGAGAATTGGGTGGCATCTGAGTAGAAAGTTATATGGGTAAAGAAGTGAAGGTTTGATATAAAAGGTATATAAGGAATTTGTGAAGTTGTAGGTCGAATAAATAAGTTGATGTAAAGGAGAAGGAAGCTGTGAGGGAGAATAATGTTTCAAGGGAAAGAGGAGCATAGGAAAATGCATGATAAAAATGCTAATAGAGAAGAAGGCCATCAAGTTGGAGGAATAGACAACAAGAAGAGTGCAAGGTAAAAGATAAAGAATAGTGTTTAGTGTGTGGATAGTTTAGAGATATCTAACTAAGGGGGAAGTTATAAGTTAGATATCAAATGCAGATGAGTGTGCATACTATCAAGAGGTTGTGAAATCAATAATATTGAGAAAGAGCACACATGATATGATGAGCAAAGGTGTCAATGATGAAGAGTGGATTTAAGAAATATAGATTGGTAGTCCTTAAGGGTGTATGATGTCATAAGTTCTTAGTTTTTTGCAAGTTAATCTATAAAAAAAAGAGGAACCCTATTTAGCTTCTACAATATTGTGTGTGGGTCCTCAAACACTACAAATAGGGTGACATAATTAAATTGGCATAAAGGCACCCATAGCCACCATTGAAACTTGGTATCAGCTTAAGCTATAAATTTGTGTATGATCTAGAGTGAATGTCTTTGTATGCACATATTTGAGATGCTACCAATAATAATAGCAATACAAGTTTTAGTAGTAGGCCTTGTGGAGAAGTTCAAGGTAGTGTTGAAGGCCTTGGGAGAGACTAAAAATTTATATGCCTCAAAGAATGGCCAAAGGAGAGGCCTTGAGCATACATCAATTCTCTCAATAACTGGGACAAAAAATAAGGCTACACAATAGAAGATTAGGGATAAGATTACCTTGAGAGGAAATAAGTGGGTAGAGTTATCATGTGAGAATTGTTGAAAATGAAGGTAAAACTGTAGAATAATATAGCTTAAAATTATGTAAATCTTGTGTAACTGTAGATTCAATTTTAGTATTCTTTGTCACAATCTCTTGTGTATGATTAATCTTGAATTAGATCAATTTTAATGTTGTAGAAAGTAGACAGAATATTGACAGAAGAAATATAATACAAAATAGAAAGGACACCACATGTACGTGGAGAAAACCCTTTCAGGTAAAAAACTCCACCAGAATTGTTCTTGATTGTATTATTTAACCTTTGAATGAGTTACAATAATATTGATTCAATTCTCCTTGATGTGCTTCTTTCGTCTTCAAGAAATATTCTTCACAACCTGCAATATTTTCTCACAAAACTCTCTCATACAATGGCTGCAATAATAGACAATAAAATTGCTTACAAACTCATAAGAGTTAACATATATAATATCACAAAGCCTCTTGAGAAAATCCATGCCTAGGGTTGCCAAGTTGAGTTCAAACATGCATGACAAAGTCAAACAACAGTCTCCCTCAAAGTTGGCACCCAACACTAAAGTGTTAACCTCGTATTTGTCAAAAATATCTTCTACAAGCTCATCCTCAAAGAAGGCATCCAAAATGGGTCCCACTTAACTAAGCATCATAAAAATCTTTTCCATGCAATAGTTGTAACTCAAAGATGCCAACTTGGGCACCCAAGGTGGGCCGAAGTTAATCTTTGTTAACTGAAACACATTTGTCACCAATTCGTGCAAAACAATGTGCATGCATGATCCTCCATTTGCTAACTAAATGTATCAACGTGTTATATGTCCATGCAACTCAAGTCAACTAAGATTAACTAACATGCAACTGAAGATAACTGAAACATAACTGAACTAAACTAAACCTCCTATTTTATAGGACCTCAACATGCATAAATCAAAATCCCTTTTTTGTAGGAACCTGAGATGCATTTCTGAAGTGTACTCAATTCACCAACCAGTTAACTGAACCAAGGTGGATCCCATCTCCCATGTGTGCGCCCATGTGCTCCTATTTTGTAGGAGCTCACTCCAAGGCGTCCCCATATGCTCCTATTATTTAGGATTAATTACAAATGTCAATTAACGTGATTATTTCATCAAATATTATTCTCTTCCTAATCCTAGTGTTGTTGAACACATTCCAAGGACTTAGGATATACATGAAATAAATAATGTTTAAGATTGCAATTAAATGGCATCCTATTTCCAACAAGAATCCAGTATTCAAAGAAATAGATAATGTGAAACCCTTTAAACACATCATGGCTAGTATATTAGAGGGGAGAAGGGTTCTTATGGTCATGGAAAAGGAGGATGAGGAAACTCATGAGTTATAAGAGGCTCAAAAGAGAACCATGGTGGAGTTGGCAAATGAGGGAAAAAATATGGCCCATGTTTCTCTAACACATTTGTGTTTGTAGGTCTACACCACAACAATGAGAGAGAAGTATAAATCCTCATGATGGAGGATGAGGCTATAAGGGAAAAATTATAATAATAAGGCATGGAGGACTAGGTGTGTTCACTCAAGGTCGAAGAGATTCTCCACAGAAAAGAGTGGAGTGGTGCATCTATGGAGGAGTATGTAGAAGAGGTATTAATAAAGAAGGTACTATATGTTCTCGATACAAAATAAGGAATCCTTACACTTGACGAGAAAGGTTAGTAAGGGTATGAGATAATTATCAAGGAGTAATAAATAGTTGTAACTAAGGTGGTATAATTGAGTGTAGAAAAGGATCATATTGTGAATGCTACATTGGTGCCATTACAAGTAGGTTTAATAAAGGATGGATATATGTATGAAGCTACATATGGAGCTAGACTATTTTTAGAGATGCTACTAGTGGGAGTAGAAAAACATAGTGAACAGATGATATCAATGGATGCAGTGAAAAGGAATAACTAGGGAGTTACACAAGAGATGTTGCAAGTACATGCAACAAAAATGTTGTAGGTTTATACAACAATAGAGATTGAGTAGAAAATTTTAAGTGAGATGACACAAGTGAGAGTAGTGAGCAACAAATATTCTATAGGCATACAAGAAAATCAAGAGAATATGCAAGCTACTAATTAACAAATTATAGCTAACATTATTTAACAAACCATTAATGATTAAAAGTAAACAAGCTTACCTCAATGAAAGATTGATGATGACCTTAACTAAAAGGTTTTGATGTTGAAGACCCAACATTAACCTATTCAACATCTAATGTGATTTATAATACTACCATTCATATAAGGTTAAAATAGTCACATGTACTATAATTATTATTTTACTAGTTACATACTCGTGGACTTAACATTATCATATAATTGGTAGGTGGAGGTTCGCGAGACACAATGAAATTTTATTATAATCAATCTATAAATTTAGTTAATCTTGCATTAAAAATAAAATTTAATAAATTGAATTTGAATTTATTGAAATTTACCTAACTATTAATACCATATTTTGCATTTAGCAAATCATCTATCATGACCATTTGATTTGTTATATATGCATCTTGGTTGTGTGCATCCTAAACATCCTCATACCCATAAACACAAACAAACCCATAGTTTTGATATAAGTGATGTAGATGTCAAGGCTTGGAAGGCTCACCCACATCACCCTATGCTAGAGGCCTAGTGTGGTGGGTTTGAGTCAACGAGCTAATGGACTCTACGACCTCCACCTCAATATCCTCCTTCACAACAAAAGGAATAGTGATGTACTCAAATTTTGGTCTAGCCAAGGGTCTTAGTGCTTGGTTTTAGGAATGTTATGCTCTCACTCTATCCTATGTGGAGTCCCCACCTCTACCTTGGAACTCCCACATATCAGAATAATTAGGAATCTCATTGAGGACAAAATCACAATAGAGTTTCCTCAAAAAATATTGTAGGACCTTATTTTTATTGCATGGAGAGTGGTCAAAAATTGTTCACCACCTATCCTAAAAATTATTCCTTATACCCTGGTGGTGGTACTAATGGATAGGGAACCTCCTATAATCACCATGTAAGGGTGCATTAGTTCATGGGTCAATGAACAATGCACATAAGTTAGATTTCAATTTTGTTTGGTTTAATCTGGTCATAAGGTAATTTATATACATAAAATTATCTTTGTTTATTTCTATTGTTTGACCAGGTATTTATTTAGCCACTCACAGATACAACATGAGAGCTAATGGATTCTAGTGAGGTCGCAAGGGTAGACCTATGGGACTTGGTTGTTGCTACAAATCTCAACCTTTCAATTATTGCCTCAAGATCTCTCTTATTATTTTATATTTGACATATTATATTTTCCTCAGTCCCTAGAGGATGGAGAGGCATTTTTTGAGGGGTTTGTTATGGTTATTCTTTAGCAAGGTTTTAATGAGGAGGTGAATTAGGGTTTTCATCAATAGGTGGTGCATTATTAACTCTTGAAAATTAATAATCTACTCAAAAATTAATTCAATGTGTCTATTTAATAAAAAATTAAAATAGAAAACTAAAAATACCTACCTATTTGACTTTGGTGAAATCATGGCAAGATTTTGGTAATGATTTGGTGGATAAATGATGATGAAAGACCTCTCCCACAATGTGAGTACAGTTCAAACTTGTTGCAGACTGTAGCTTGGTTGAGGGAAATAATTTTCCACTAAAAATACTATCATGGATAATTTAATTGATCACACCATGATCTTATGTCTCTCAACTCTTGGGTGCCTAGCCTAAGGGGGTATATTTTTTCTCATAATTTTATAAAAAAAAAATCATCACTTTTTAAGTTTTTTCTCAAAGTATATTATTATGATTTTATTCTAAGGGGGGAGATTATGCTTTCTCCTATGAACATTTTATGTATATTCAGCTTCAATGTACAAATGATAAATTTACTTTATGTTAACGAAGTCAACATCTTCCACTTGAGTAACATAGAAAGGATGGGTTGAGAATCACAAGTAAACACTTGTTACTTAACTTGGTGTAGTGAAGAGAGGTGGCCAGGATGATGGAAGTAAGGATGTATCTTAATGTGGCCTCTAGTCTCATAACAACTAACCTATAGCTCATTTGCACATTCAATGCACATATTGGTATGTTTGAGCAAATAACCAAATCATGACAAGATAATCACAAGTTAGTTCACAATCATGAAACCTATTATTTATCAATCTATAATTTACGTAGGTAGCACATAATATCATTGTTTGATCAATTCAATTAATATTCTTGTATAAGGTAAAATATCATAGTTTGTAATCATGTTTTTATAGTAAAAAAATTGACCACATAGGGTTAGTTTTCCACACTCAATTAAATGTCAACTATATAATAAATAAGAGAAAATTACTAGTTAGTCATTCATTAGATATCATCAAATTGATCATATGTCTATGGGAATTATATTGACAAGTAATAATAAAAAATATACTCTAATCTCAAACAATGCACAAGAAAGCATAATAATATGTAAATCCATGATAACCATCTATGAGTTTATAATGTTGATGTATGAATAGAATAAAATCTGATAATAAATATGCAAAAATAGAATATTCGTTAGGAATATGATCAAAATAATTTCAATATGGAAGGTCTATATTGAATGTCATTAGTTTTGATTAGAGGTAAAAACAGGTTTTGAATGGACCTGAAACCATATAAAAAGAAAGTTTTGAAGGGACCTGAAACTCGAACCAGAACGATCAAGCTGCCAAAATAAAAAAGCCAAGAACAACCAGCAGTGAAATAGAAATGCCTTAGTTACAACTTTGTAAAAATGCCTTAACATGTCTCACAATCTTGCTTCTTCTTCTCCTAATACCTTTGCTCCTAATTCTTCTTCCAAGTTCCCTAATAAACGTTACAATATTTTTTAATAATAATTATAACAAGATGAAGATAAAACATGATGTGAAAATATAAAAATCATTATTTTCTTCTCCTTATTCTCCATCTACCTCTTCTAAGGCTGTTTTTATAAAGAAGTAACCCAACCATAATTTTATAAAATTAGTCATCTCATTGTTCTTAGAAATGTAAATAATTATAAGGACTAATATTCTATGCTTTCTCAATTAAAACCAATAGACACTTCCCTTAATCTACCTCAAGGATATGATTCATTTTTTTGCACCAATACTATTTAGCAGTGCATAGGACTAGAACATAAAATATAGGATTTGACCAGTTTTAATATCATCTATGTAGAGAGATACAATGACAAAGGAAATAAATATGTGGTTCCACTCAATTGGAACTTACAAACCTACAACAATCCCTTCCCATAACAATAAAACAACAACAATCCTTTCCTTTGTTGGGATTAGGTGTGTCATACACCTTGCAATTCTTAACACTTAGATTATTTAATTATTTAATTATTTATTATTTGTGTCCTAATAAAAGGGAACATTCCACTTTTTTCCTTGGATAGTATGCCACATTTAAATTATTTATATTTTATCATTTACATGTGTAAACATATTTGTAAGAAAATATATTGTTATGGTAGATGTGTAAGAGCATCTATGTCAAAGATCTGTTGTGTGAGATATTATGAGATGTAAGAGCATGATTAAGAGGGAGCTTACAAAGTGGATCAGGAATCTTGCCCATTTATGATGCATGTTATGACATGTCATAGAACACATTTCTAAAGATGGTAAATGATAAATAATGGTGTGTGGGTCATATGAATTTTTACCATGATATTTAGAAACCTTGTTTGGGCCCATGATAATAACTTATGGTGGTTTTTTTAGCCTCCATGAGTCTATATATTGAGGAATTGAGATGGAGACATAAGAGAGGATTTTTTTAGGGTTATGATATCATATTTATATCAAAGGAAGATGATTTTGATCTCCATGGAAGCAATAACATGATATTATATTATAACAGGTTTATAATTGTTGAATAATACATTGGTTTGATGCTTTAGAGGTTGGTATTTTCTCAAAAGAGTCTTCCAAGGGCATGTCTATTCTATTCTCTTTCTTGTGGTTTTAAATCTTTTATCAAAGCTCTTTATTTCTTTTAGAAGTGTTTTTTACATGTCAAAATACTAATGAAATTCTTATATATCTAGTTAATGTGTTAATTTTCTCGAAGTGTTAATATGGAAATTCTTGTAATTCTCAATAATTATGAATATCTAATTTAATTGATAAGGGTTTTGTGGATAATTTTTCTAAGATTTGGTATAAGAGAAAAGGTGATTCCTTGATTTTCATGTGGTTGCATGTGCTTTTATGTGAGTTATATTTACTTGCATGGTGTTTACATGTGCTTGCATGGACTTGCATATTACTTACAGGTTATTGCATGTGATGGATCCATGATGATTTGGTTTTGGGTATTCCTTTCTTATTGATTTCCTAGCTTGGACACATTATGGGAATATTTTGAAAGGAGTTACCTATTCATTAATCCTTGTGTGAGTGGAATTTTATAGTGGATATGGTTTTTAATTTTAGGAAATAATATGGCAAGCAATAGTGGAATGGTGGAGAGGTTCAATGGAGTTGGTCATGTGTATACATGTTACATGGTGATGACTTGGAACTCATATTTGGTAGTATATGATTACCCTCTAACATGGTGGTTTTGTTCCTTTATCTCATGGACATGTGTAGTTAAAAAGTGTTCATGTAACTAGGTGCCTATTGTTGGCCGCTTGGTCACATGGGAAAGCACTAGCTCTACTAAATATTATAAGGAATGTTTATGTTGGCTTCATGGTTTCAACCCTTGGTTTCATGAAAACACTATATGATTAACCCCTAGTTACATGTGGGTTGTCGAGTTGGACTTTTGGTGACTTGGAAGCTCTTGAAAACCTATTTCATGTGTTTACATGTACTTAGTGATAGTTATCAAATTGATACTTTGGTGGCTTGGATTTCCTAGACAACCCCCCAATCCTTTGGGATATTTATAATTGCATGTTTTTAGATTCATATAGTTTGAATATGTGGGTCATATAGATTTCCTATTTAAAATATGTGGGTTTTCATATATGTGATATTTCATTATTTTATATTATAGATTTTGATCTTTTCATATTTGTGGATTTCTAGATGTATAAGTGGTTTCATATTTGCATGGATGGTTTTACAATTTTCATATGTTAATTAAATCTATGGTTTTTTTGATATGTGAAGAGACTATTATTCACAATTTTTCTAGATAGAGACAATTTTAGATTTGCATATTTCATGAATAGTTTAAGGGGGTTGTTTGTAGCCTTCTTGGGTGTGGAAGTGTTGGCATGTGCTTTATCACTTAGCATTTCTATAAATTTTCTTGTTGGGCTTCTAAACTATTGTTACTCTATTATGGTTTTGTGGTAAATTGAATCTAGTTTTGAATTGGTGTTTGAACTATGGAGAATCTATATGTTATCTCTAGTTGTTTCTATTTGCAAATTACTAATGTGGTGTTGAATCTATTTATTATATTGTTCAAGATCTATAATTTTCTTTTTTCTTTGGTTTCAATTAAATAAATGGCTTTCTTTTTTGGTGCTTTTGAGATGTCACATGTATGTAGATCTTGTGGGTTATCTAGTATGGATTTTTTTGGGTTGACATTTCTTGGTCAACTTGGTGCATTGATATGTTCATCACAATGAGGCATAGAGATGGTGTTTGGAGTACTTGAGATAGTTGTATTTTGGAACCCATAATTGTTGACTATGGTGGCATGAGAGGCTTTGGATCATGATTTAGTGGGATCTTTATATGGTTACATAGTTGGTTCTATGTTCTTATTTTGGAGATAGGGTTCCACTTTATCCCTTGGAGTTATTGGTGTTGTAGTTGAGTGATTGTATATGAGCCATAAATGATCTTAATTTAGGATATAGTTATCATAATGACATGTATATATCAATATCATGGTTTAATAGGAGATTTTGGTAGTGATTTGGATTCATCATTTGGTTTTGGATGATCTTTTATAGTGGTTGTTAGTGGCATAAAGGAGTTATTGTATCCTATTTATTTTACGTAGTGAGATTTCATCTAAATTTTTAGTTCTTTTGATAGAGGATTCTTATATTTATGCTTTTGAATATGTTGACAACCAATTTCCATGGAGGGCTCTTAGATTCTTTATTGAGTTGTTACTTATGATTTATTAGGGTAAAAGAACAAACCCATGTCATACTTTTGGCCAACTAAATAGTTATGAGTGAAATGGTTTCACCCTAAACAGTTTCGAGCAAATTTGTTTCACCCTAAACAATTTTGAGCAAAACAATTTCACCCAAAACTATGTGGCCTATATGTGGGAGAGAGTTTTGGGTGAAACCTTTTCGCTCGAAATAGGAAAATATATTTTTTCCTTTATCAATTTAAAATTTGACTCAATTTTAATGTAAGTTTTCGACTAAAAGGGTTTCGATTTAAAGGGCTTCAACTGAAACCCTTTCGCTTGAGACTATCTATGTGGCATCCTTATTGACAACCACTTCATCTTTTTTCAAAGATCTCTGAAAACTTCCACTTAAACATGATATTTCTTCAATCAGAATGATTTTTCCAAAAAACTAAAATACCCTTTTGTAGAGTTCAAAGTGAAAAATCCAAATATATATATTTTATATTTTTATTAGTTTTAATATGTTTTTTTAAATAATGCAAGTAGGTTGTTAAAATAAAAATGAGGCTAATTAAAAATTTAAAAAAATACTAAAACATATTTTAAAAAATTAAAAAATGCATGGTGCACTAAAGGAGAGAATCATCTCCAAAAGGGTATAATTTTGTTTTTGAAAATGATAAAAACAAATTAGACAATATTTGACATCAAATGAAAACTATCAAATTTTGGTATGTTTGACTTTAAAATGTTATTACAAGGAAAATATACACAATTTTTTTTATATGCACTAGATATTGAAGTTATCTATTTGGAAAAAAATAGGGGAAAATAAAATTGTTTTCTATTTTTTCTTGACATCAACTCAACGTCGCTTTTTCTTGAAATTTTCAGCAATTCAAAATCTGCTCTTAAGTTTATAAAATAAATGTCAAAAAATTTAAAATATTACAGGAATGAACTTCACGAAGAATTCTAAATTTTATTAGTTTACATCATTTTGAAATTCAAAACATAAAGACCACTTTTACATGCTCAAAGTTGAGAATTTTTGTTTGTATTGGTTGATTCCTTTATAAAAGTGTGATACAAATTTATTTTTTTACCCATTAGTTTAGATGGATGACCTTGGTGTATAAGGATGTGGATAACTTGTTTTCATATAGAGATTTTGGTTGAGTTGTGTTAATGAGGTAGTCATGATCTTATGCTAAGTTCCTCAATTCTATATTAATTTTGTAGTGAGATCTTTCATCTAGTGGTATTTAGTAAATAATTTTCTTGTAAGATTTTGGTTATTGTAGTGAGATTTTTCTTGGAGAGAGTCATTGTGGCTATTGTCGAGTATTTGATAGATGCTTAGTCCTATTCTAGAGGATATGGACTTTGGTGCATGTGTTCAAGTTGAAGCATAACTTTCAAAGTATGATCTTGGCTTTGGTTTCTTATGTTTCATGTAAGGCATGATGGATGATGAGTAGGGATAACTTTAGTGGCGAATCTTCGCCAATTGGGGAATTCCAGGAATCGAGCAAATGGAATTTGGCAAATTCTAGGTATCATGCAAGGTGTTCAAATCGCTCAGATTTCACGAACTATCAGTCCAATGCATGTCCATTCGTTAGCGGTTTTTTTTTACGAGGCATGTTTAGGCAATAAATTCGTCATAACAGACTATGCGTTTCTAATGGACCGATCAATATTTTTGCCTGCAATCCCGGGGAGCATGTCATAAAACACCAACATATTCGCCAATACTATTGTAGACATGAAAAATGTACAAGTTCGTTTTGGCACACCTGATCCCGATTACTAACAACATTTCCTCTGAAAACATATTCTCAGCATTTCATCACATTCTATCTCTTAATTTAATAAATCATTATTTATTGGATTAAGTCTATCACCTCCTCTAATTAAATTAATCAATTTAATTTAATTAACCTTACATATTTGTTTAATTAAATAAATCATTTTATTTGATTAAATTCTCTAAAGTCCTCTTATTAAATTAAATAAATTAAAACCTTATTTGATTTAATCTAACATGTTCCTTCTTGATTAAATAAATAAAATTATTTATTTAATAAATCATTTCCTCTCAATTTTTGACTTAAATCAATTCATAAATCTAAGTCTAAATTGTCACATCACCTAATTTTTCATTAATTTAATCAAAACCATGATTAAGTTAACCCCTTTCATTAAATTCCTCTAGAGAATGCAAATTGCACAGTAAATCAATTACTTTGATTTATTAATTCATCTATTTTCCCTCACAAAGCATCAAAAGGGAATATTCTCTCATTTGAATTCAAAAAGGCCAAGTGGGCTTGGTCCTTCTAACAAGGCATTCAATGCCTCTTACATGTCCTTTGCATTGAGCCAAGTGGTCATAACTCCATTTGACTTCTCATCCACCTTGTCATTTCAACATTTCAAAATTCAAATTTATGCATTTATCATGCACATTGACCAAAATGTGCTCATTCCTCATCCAATCACATGTGGACAAATGACACAATGCCATTGGATTATCTTTTGTCCCACATTGCTCAATCTTGCTCACCTCTTCCAAATTAAAGTCTATAAATTGGAGGCTTCTCTACTCAAATCCATCATGATCCACAATCTTCATGCAAAGTTACTCTCTTCAATTGAGAACTAATTTTGCTCATTTCATCCAAGCACTCATTGTTAGAGTAAAGGTTTTAACTTAATTATGTTGATTAAGTTAGTTTTATTCCCTTCTTAATATTTCACGTTAGTTTGCATAAAGTGACATTTAATAATTATATTAATTATTAAATGTTATCTTATTAGGGCTTCTATTATGGTTTTATTAGGGTTTGCATGATCTCCTTTTTATAAGGATTGATCCCATTGTATTTCATATCAATTCATTCTCTCTGATATATACATTTTCAGTTTTCAGAGAACCCTTGCTTGTTTGTCTCCATCTCTTCTTTTGTCACAGGTTATTTACATGTAGGTGATCTTTGGGATTTGTGGTGTTGTATTTTCTCAACTTCTACATGGTATCAGAGCTCCACACCTGCTGCTTCCTGTTCTTGTTTTGAAGATTTTTGGAGTTTCAAGGGTTTAGGGTTTGTTTTCTTGATCTAAGGCATACCTGCAATTTTGAAGCATTTTCAGCTCAAACGGACATTGCCATTGCATCTGCAGCAGTCCAAAACCTCTAAATCGATTGTTCATCCGTCCATTTTGGACAAAGTCGAAATTTGAAGCAAAAATTTTTTGCTGATACGGCCATACAGCCGTCCCCCTGTTTGGTAAGAGAAAATTTCAGAAATTTTTTTCGTCAAAAAAAATATATATTTTTTTGCGAATTTTTTATTGTAAAAGTTTTAGTTTTTATTAAAAAAAAAACAAAACAAAAAAATATTTTTTATTCGCAGTTTTAGGGCTTGCCGGCCCAATACAAGGGTAGCCGTAGGTCCTTGCATCCGCAGGCCTACGAGCCCTGCGGTACACTGGTCGGTGTACTGCCGACTGCCAGTGGCTTAATGCTGACCGACGGTTGACAGTACCACCGACCGGCGGTACTCTGCAGCCATAGGCAGCGGCCCCCGCCCATGCTAAAAAAAAAAATTTACATTTTTTTTATTGTTTTTTATTTTTTAAAAAACAATTTTTTCAAAAATAAGTCTAGTTGTGCATTTACGATGATGGCCGTTTGGCCGTCAAATTTAACCCAGTTATTTTGCTGCGACGGCCGTATGACCGTCAAATTTAACCCAGCACTGATTTTTTCTCTCTTTGGAGCTGATTTATTCCGGAGGCCGTAACTTGGGCATACGATATCATTTTTTGGCAAACGAGATATTGTCGGAAAGCTGGTTTTCTCATCTTTCCAGTGGTGTGGGTCTCATCACTTCTTTTTTCCATTGGTGTATTCTATAGCCAGTTGAAGACAAAGGGGCTATTTTCAGTCTCAAGCTCATAACTTTTGATCAGTTTCTCCGTTTTTCGCAATCTCAGCGGTGTTGGAACCATATTTCAAAGCTCTTTAGTTTCATCCATGCCATTTTTCTAGATTTGACTCTAGGTATATTTTATTCAGTTATTTGTGTTTTCACATTCTAGTGGATTACCTGGACATATTTGCTCTTGGAAACTTTTTGTTTGCATGGGATGCTTTGTTCTTGGCTGTTATTCATGTGTTTCCAACATTTTGTCCTTTGAGGACATTTTGAACATCATTTGTAAGCTATCTATTATGTAAACACACTGAGATAAAGTGCCACACTATTGTACATGCATCTTTTGGGGATTTTGCACATAAGGTTGTGCCATATTTTGTACTCACACTGTTATTATAAAGTGCCATGAGGGGTTGTGTAGTTTGCCTTTGTTTTTCCATCACATCTTTGTCCGGTGAGTGTCCCTCCACGACGACAGTGAATCCATATTATTTCAGCCTCATGCATGTGTGCTTTGTTTTGCACACCACTTTTTGAGTTGCAGGTACTTTCTTGTGCACTTTCAGATGTTGTATCTTCTTCATGCACTACAGGGTGTTGCACACCATTTCAGTTGATCTATCAGGTTCCCAGTTTAGCATTATGGGGGGGTATTATATTGTTCGTTCTAATTCTTCCTTGGTTTCTCCTTGGAAGGAATCTTCCATTCTCAGTTGATCAGTGTTTTAGACTATTGATTCTTGTACCATTTGTATCTTCGTTCCAAGTGTTTTGCCTTTGTTTGCATCTGATTCGAGTAGTGTCATTTGGGGCACTCATGCAAATTGTTGTCTTCTTGACAAACTATTGGTACTTATTCCATTTGTATCTTCGTTCCAGGTGTTTGCCTTTGTTTTCCATCTGATTCGAGTAGTGTCGTTTGGGGCACTCATGCAGATTTTGTATCTTCGTTCCAGGTGTTTTCCTTTGTTTACCATCTAATTCGAGTAGTGTCGTATGGGAACTTATGCAGAATGTTGTCTTCTTGTTCCTGATCATCCTATCTTCTGCGGAGGTTCTTCAGCACGATAGCAGTCATCTTTCAACAGTTGTTTGCAGCTTCTTTTGCTTAAGTGATGTTCTTCTTTTTGGCCTTCTGCATCTCTTTTTGGAGTAGAGTTTTTTCCCATGAGGTTTTCTCTATTTCTCCTCTTTACAGAGATTTGGTTGTATTTGGGTACCTGATCTGGCCTAGTTGCTAGGATCCATGTTTGCCTTCTTGCATTGTAGTTACCTTTGCTTTCTTGCATTCGTTTGTAGCTGCACTGTTGCTCATCTTAAGGGGGGGTGTTAGAGTAAAGGTTTTAACTTAATTATGTTGATTAAGTTACCTTTATTCCTTTCTTAAGATTTCACGTTAGTTTGCATAAAGTGACATTTAATAATTATATTAATTATTAAATGTTATCCTATTAGGACTTCTATTAGGGTTTTATTAGGGTTTGCATGATCTCCTTTTTATAAGGATTGATCCCATTGTATTTCATATCAATTCATTCTCTCATTCTCTCTGATATATACATTTTTAGTTTTCAGAGAACCCTTGCTTGTTTATCTCCATCTCTTTTTTTGTCATAGGTTATTTGCATGTAGGTGATTTTCGGGGTTTGTGGTGTTATATTTTCTCAACTCCTACACTCATCTCATTTTCACATTTGCACCAAGGTTATGCTCAAATATCTTTGGAGATTTGACCATTTCTAGATCATCTTCATTGCAACTTAGGAATTGGGAAAGGGCCAATTGCAACACTCCATTGGCACCAATTCCCCCATGGGATCATCAATCTATTGGCTAAATTAGGATTTCCTTTTATGATTATTTGAGTTTTTGTTCTTCATTTCCTAATAGTATTTTAAATAGGTGGATTTCATGGGGAATCTCTCATGCTTGTGTACATGCATTTGATCTAACATTTAACCATGTTTGTTACTCATGTGCATTTGTAGTTTTAGGGGTTCACATTTTGGCGCTAGAAGGAGGGCTTGAATTGCAAATTCAATCACATTTTTTCAAAATTCTGCGGTTTCTAACATTTTTGTTACAGACACAACAAACTCGGTCGCATGGCGCTATATTGCACCACTTTCTTCACTGCCCCCAGGGGTGTGGTGCCATATTCACTTGTGTTTGAATTCTCCAAACATCACCACGAATTCTCCCCACCTGTCTTTTTTTTAATTTTCCTAAGTCCACCGTGCGGGTCTATATTGCGTCGCTTTCAGTGTCACTACCCTATATCGCACCGCGTGTTCTCCAAACTCCATCACCCGTCATTCATGCCTAAAAAATCCAAAATTCCAAATCGGGCCACTTCCAAGCTCCATTGTTTGCCTCTGTCGCGCCGCTTTTGCACTCTCTATTTCTGCAAAGCACCGCGCAAAGTCAACCGCGCGGCGCTATATAGCACCGTTTTCACTCCAAACTCCGCCGCTTCTACAAACTGCGCCACGGTTGAATAGTGAGATTTGAAATTTGACATGTGCTTATTAAATTCGAGATTTTTTAATCTTTAACATTGTTTTTTGTCTTTTCTGCTCTCTGATTTTCTGTCATTTTTTTTGCAGGTTGGAACAAGGGAAGAAGTTCATCGTGGGATCAAGTTCACTAAACCCAAAGTGTTTCTAAACACTAAAAGTGTTCTTTAACATTCTTTAAGAAATTTGTTAAATATCTTTGGCCTTAGGAAAACTAAATTCACTTTGGGTTTAAAAAGAACAAACAAATTTCTATTATGACACCATGCTCACTTTGTACAAAGTGTTTTTAAACACTAAAGTGTTGTTTCAACACTCTCTAAAGGATTTGATAAGTTCATTGATCTTAGGACACTAGATTTCTTTTGGGTTCTAAAATTAACAATCAAATTTCTTTTCAAAAGTTGCCAAGGGGCTAAAAAAAACCTTAGACAAATATACTAGATTTTGTTTAAAGGTTAACAAATTGAACAAGGCAATCTCACATTTCATTTGGTGCTTAAAAAGAGCTCATCATTGCTTTGAGGTCTAAAATGAACAAGTGTTTTCCATGTTTTTCAATCCTTTTCACAAGTTAATATCATTTAAAATGCGTATGCGCTTCTCTCGCACTTCACAGCGATCTTGAGAATCAAAAGAATTTTGGTGATATTAGGTTGTTAAAAAGATTGCCTCCACATTTCAATTTGGGTGCTTAATAATTGAACAAAACATGCGAGTGTGAGCACGACATATTGTGGAGGTTTTCCCCTTTGTTTTTCAACAAAGGTTGTGTAAACGACGGGATATGCTAGCTCGCTTTTGTTTATCTTAGAGGGCCTACCTTGTGGGAAAAAGTAATCACCCAAGGGAATGACCCAACCGAGAACACACTAAAGCCAAGCGACTTCCAACCGATATATAAGTGTGGATTCTTGAGGAAAGTTCAAGAATCACGAGGATTATTCTGACGAGATGGACTTAAATGGACTCTCACCGATGTTGGATAATCCCTCACGAACGGAATGCCCACATTAGAACCCTTTATTTATAAAAAGGCCAAAACCTTGTCTATCTTGTTGGTGCAAAAGGTCATGTCCTTTGAAGTCGCCCCACGTTATACATGCGATCTTATTGTAGAAATGGAAAGTATGCCATGGGAGATTCATGGGTACTAATGCTTGGCTGACCCGAGAAGTGTGTGTTGTGGAGGGGAGCGAGTGTGGTCAAGCATTTAGCCATTCGCACAAGATATGCGCAGCTGGATTTATCCAAGTGGGAACCCAACAAGATATTACCTCATCATCTTAGGATTGTAAAAGTGCTTGAAAGAAAAGAACACATTGCTTGGTTCTCAAAAAACAATTGAAAACGTACATTCACAAGACCTTCAAATTTCAAACCCTTTTGAGGAGACAAATACCTTTGACAAATTTAAAGTGCTATTGCTTTCCTAGGGATTCTATCCCTAGAGGTTTCTAAGTGCTTGAATTCTATCATCATTTGTTTTCAAAAAGGTTAACATAGGTAAATTTTTCCCTATTTTCCTCGATTTCCACACAATGGACCTTGTGGGATGAGAAAGAAAGTGGGACACTAGATATATAGTTTGAAACATAAGCAAGCAAGTGTCTTTGATAAAAATAAATTCATTAAACCAAGATAAAGAGACAATTTGAACTTCATGTGTGTTGTTTCCAATGATTTCCTGCAAGATTAAAATCCCAAAGCCAAAGTTAAAAAAGATAAGCCTAAAAGCCCATGAGCAACGCCTTGAGATGCTCCTTGAAGTAAGAGAAAGACTTGTATACAAATTCTACAAAAAGCTTCAAGGAACAATCTAACTTTGTATGCGTTTTACTACCAACAGAATCCCGAACTTTTTGAAAGGTTTTCTTTTCTCCCATTGGAAGCATAGTGTGTTCTTCAACACCGAGATCTTGTAAGAAAGACTTGTGTCTAGGTTCAAGTCTAGGATCAAAGCGTCATCCCCATCCATATTTTCATCAAAATCAAATCTCATCCCATCATCAAACCTTTTGAGAACTCTAGAAAAATCACTCGTGCTAAACTTAGAGGGCTAAACCAAACATCACCCTATCTTGGCTTAACACACCTAGCCAAAATAGTCAACACTTTTGGACAATTTACCTCTAGGATAACACAACTTCCTAAGGTTTACTAGTTCACAAATCACATTGGCTTAACACACTTAGTTAATTCATCCACTTGTGCAAGTTCCACTAGGATAACACAACTTCCTAGGGAGTACAACTTCACTGCAATCTTGTTTGACTCAATACATGTAGTCAAACCATCATAATCAATCTAAGTCCTTACAAGTTTAGCATAACCCTTCAAAATTTCTCCAAAGTTTTCATTCGCCTCATCCATTATCCCATCATCATTAACGCCCTCTTTGATCTTTAGCTTCCCTGGTTTCTTCTCTTTTGAACTTGAAAGGTTAGGATCAAATGATCCCTATTTTTATGGTTCAAACTAGATCTCAATACAAGAAGAACATGGATAATATCAGTGAAATATCAACTTCTGTGGACATAAGTCGGTTAACCTCTGAAATAAACCTTGCGGGATCGAGAAATCCCCCAATTAACTCTCCTTTATCATCACAAAATCCTCAAGAGGAGAGTCATGAGGAGGACATCACAAACAAAAACATGGGGATGACACAATCTGAAATGATAAAAATGGTTCAAAACCTTGAAAACCATAAAATTGTTACTGCCATGTTCAAGTACTTAAACACGTTAACAAAAGGAGGGGTCCCGTTCCCTTTCGACCTTGACGCAAGCACTAGTACGGACATGCCTCTTACAAATGCATCCCCAACGTCAAACATCAATCAAGAAATACCTCACATCATGACAACCATCACTCCCACCTCACCAATCGGAAACAAAGGAAGTGTTATGTTTCAAGAGTTACAGTAGCATCGCCTTGTGACCAATAAAGAGGTGGTTGTCACCACCACACCGGATAATTTTGTTCTGAAAAATCCATTGCATCCATACGTCCCACTCACATTTCATAATCCCACTAGTTCATCTTCATTCCATGCCTCACCAGCCTATCATTTAAACATACCAACTTCTCTATCATAAGAAGAAGGAGGTTTGTTTGGAACAACCGATGTTGCTAATCACTTTTCTTGCCAAAACAACATACCATCTCTTCTGCCATTTCCATTTGCAACCACATCACCACTCGGAGTGAGGTCTGCTCCCCTAAATACCAATAGTTTCTTAGAATAGGGCAATGTGCACATCACCTCGAATTCCATCTTTTTGCCCGCAACATCACAGCAACAAGTGGCAACCATCCAAGCCACTGCGACAAAAACATCCGTTGGTCCTCAAATATCCCAAAGCATGCCTTCTCAAGGACCAAACATCTCCACCACCCCTCCAACAACCCAAATCCCAACCACTGTTATAACCCCTTCATCAGTCACAATGGTTGGCATCATTCCCGTTCCACCACCGATCCCACCAAAAGCCAACATAGCAAATTCATGCATCACCCTAATCCAAACCCTTCAAAAGGCCAACCAACAAAGAGTACTCAAGAAAAAGCAACAAGCACAAGCCCAAGCCCAAGCACAAGCACAAGCTCAAGCTCTAGCGCAAGCCCAAGCACAAGCTCAAGCCCAAGCCCAAGCCCAAGCCCAAGCGCAAGCACAAGCTCAAGCTCTAGCTCAAGCACAGGCACAAGCCCAGCAACAGGCACAAGCCCAATACCAAGTGCAATTGCCAGCGATCCATCTGCAAGCATACCAACAAGCCCTGCAAGACTTTCAGGCATAGCAAAAAGCTAAACAACAAGCTTTGTTGGCACAACAGCAGCTCGACCAACAAAAAAGCTTTGTTGGCGCAACAGCAGCTAGACCAACAACAAGCTTTACTAGCTCAACAACAGATTGATCAACAACATGCTTCATGGGAACAGTAGCAGATGGACCAACAACATGCGTTGTTGGAACAACATCAGCAAGATCAACAACAAGCGTTGTTGACACAAATGCAGGCATACCATCAGGCTTTGAACGCATAGCAGAGCTTGCAGCAAATGCACACTAGTACTCTCCCCACCCATCAAACACCTAGAAAACCTCACAACTCATTCATCCCACCTCCCGACCCAAGCAAAGATGTCGCAACACAAATCAAACTACTCTCGCAACAAGTGTTGGACTTACAAGTAGGAAAAACCACAAGGACACCAGGCAATTTGTGCCCTTATCCTTTCGATAGAAGTCTCACCATGATACCATTCCCAAAGGGATTCGAGATCCCCAAATTTGACAAGTACAATGGAACAGGTAACCCTAAAAACCACGTCAGGGAATTTCAGGTGCACTGCATGGAGGTCGCATATGATGACACATATCTAATGCGACTCTTCCCTCATAGTCTGACTGGCCCAGCCATGGAATAGTTTTCTCACCTACCCACAGGCATTAAAACATTCGAGGAAATTGTGTAAGCTTTTCTTAAAAATTATGCTTTCAATATGGGTGCGGACGTTAGTTTGGAAGAACTATCAGCACTCAAACAAAGGAAAGGAGAGCTATTCACATCATTCTTGCAAAGATGGTGATCCAAGGCCAATCAGAGCAAGTGGACCATGCCGGAAGAACAACAAGTTTGCACCATCATAGCCAATCTAGATGAAAACTTGGCATTTTACTTGAAAATGCAGTGCATCACATCCTATGATCAATTGATCCCAAAGGCGCTCAACATCGAAAGAGACCTTACTGCCCGAGGAGGTGCATCAACATTCACTCCGCCCCAGGATAACCACTCGTCTAAAAACTACAATGATGAACCTCGAACATGGTTGAGGAATAAAAATATCACGGATGACGGCATGGTTGATGCTAAAGTGGTCATCAGTGCCCCTAAGCAGAACATCCAAAATCATCATCAACCGTAAAATCATAATTGTAACAATGTGCAGACTAATACGGTAGTAGCACAACAACAACCAACACCCACAAATCAAATCAACAACTTGGGTAATCAAGGAGGACCACCTCCCCAAGGCAAGTATCCCCCAAGAGGAAGTTCACAGTTCTTGGTGAATCGATTGAGTCCATAATGAAGAAGTTGGTCAAGGAGAATCTAATCAAAGTCTCTAACTCAGAGCAATACATGGAACCCATGACCAAACCGCCATGGTATAACAAAAATCTCCTCTGTGACTTTCACAAGGTCAAAGGACATACCACTGCCAATTGCATGAGGTTGAAAAACATCATCCAAGACCTCATTGAGGATAAAATCATCAATATCGAATAGCTAGCTGGAAACCAACACCTAAAAATATACATGAATCCAATGCCGAACCACAACCAAGGGAACAATCAAGGCAATAATCAAGGGAACAATAAGGGCAAGCAAAAGTATGCTAGTGCTAACCTAATATACGAGGAGATAGTCAGATGCGTCAATGAGATGGTCACCGTCATAAATGTCAAGGGATCCAACAACAACTGTGGAGTCACCACACGTGGCAGAAAGGTTACCATTGTCGGGGCACCAACTAAGACACCCATTTCAAATACAAGAGCCATTCCCTATGATTACAATGTTATTGACCAACTGAAGAGAACTTCCGCACAAATCTCCATCATGGAACTATTGAAAATCTTTGCCTTCCATAGAAAGATCCTTGATGAAGCATTAGTTGCGTCCACCATCTCCGCCACCCTTGACACAGAGCAGTTCTAGGCTATGGTGGGTAACATCATTACCCCAAATCTCATTACATTCTCTGACCAAGATTTCCCCCCACAACCATCTCATAACCACGCACTCCACCTTCAAGTACTCATCCATAAAAAGAAATTCAAATGAGTCCTGGTGGATGGAGGTGCAGGCATTAACATCTATTCCCTAAAGCTCATAAAGAAATTGGGATTCGTTGAGGATTCCATTAATAAGAACAAAAGCATCATGATAAGGGCGTATGATGACCAAGAAAGAGTATCTCAGGGTACTATCAAAATCTCCATCCAAGTGGGATCGACAACGATGGAAACCACCTGTCAGGTCCTCGACCTCAAGCTCTATCCTTTTGCATGCAATAAATGGGACAAAATCCAAAAAATATTTGTTATGAGAATTCTATGACATGGTAGTAATAAAAAAATATGAGGACGTACTGGAAAGTGTGTAATGAAAAAAAGGAATCTTCTCTAAAAACACTTGGAAAGAAGCAAACCAAAGTGAATGAGATAGATAATGTATTGACTGAAGAGGTTGTTCCTGCTCACAAGAAGTGGAGGAAGGAGCATGTGCAGCATGTGCAGTATGTGCAAGGGGAAAATGGCAATGCAGAAGTGGATCAAGTCGAAAGGTTTTCTATTGCATATGAATTTGTGCAAGCAAAGGAAGAGAGAGATAATGCTATAAGTGGAGTTGAAAAAATGAAGGCAAGCATTCTTGAAGTTAGCAATTCCATGGAACAAATACAATTGGAAATAGATGATAAGGAAAAGGCAATACCGGATCTAAGTGCAAAAAAAAGAGAATCAGTTGGGTGGAGGCATGAAAGTCTTATCCAAAAAGGTAGACAAGTTCCCTAATGAGCTTGCGAAAAGAAACATTTTCATTCTCTAATCCTAAACACACTACAAAAACAATAGTTGGAAATGCTCAAAGTGGAGTAGAACAACCGAAGACTAAAATTAACCACTTAAAAAAGGAATTAAAACACAAGAAGTTGTCTTAGTGAAAAGAAGAGGAGCTTAATGTTGTTTGGAGAGACCTACAATCTAAAAGACCGGAATTTGATAAAACAAAAAAAACAATGGAAGGTGTTGTTGCACAACTGATAGGTCAAAAGTCAAAGGTCTTGTTGCACAACTATCAAACATCAAAAGTCAAAGGTGTTGTTGCACAATTGATAGGTCAAAAGTTGAAGGTGTTGTTGCACGACTAATAAAAGTTTAAGATTCCATAATAATAGTTGCATTGGAGATTAGTGGAGGAGGGAATTTGTGTACTACGGTAGTCGATATGGAACAAACAGGAAAGCTCCCACTTGAAATAGGACATCTACATATAGGAGTAATGATTATCCCTTTAAACAAAATCCAAGCCCATACCATTTCCTCCACAACTCAACAATCACCAGCCAAATTGGTAAGCAATGGAAATGCAAGGCTGCCACTATCTCTTGTTGCATATGAAGATGAAATTGAACCAGCTATGCAATTTGTATTTCCTAGTGCATGAGTTTACAACAATTTAGATGCTGCAAAGGGGATGTTTTTCAGCCAATTGGTCTTCCTATTGGCCGAAGTGACTGGCGAGGAGGTGAATTGTATGGGCTTGGGTTTTGTTTAAAGGGATAATCATTACTCTTGTATGTAGATGTCCTATTTCAAGTGGGAGCTTTCTTGTCTATTCCATATCCACTACCGCATTACACAAATTCCCTCCTCCACCAACCTCCAATGCAGCTATTGACGTGGCATCTCATACTTTTATAAGTTGTGCAACAACTCCTTTGAATTTTGACCTATCAAAATGCTTTACAGGACCATTATAGGTAAGTTGAACTATTTTGAACTTTAATACATTGTTTTCTTATAGTGTACATAACAGAAAGTGGTCATTGAACAAGAATTGAGAAGTGAGTGACAACCCTGTGTGTTTTCTATCATGCAACTCTTATGTGCATCTTTTGTTGGAAACGTATGACAAAATTGAAATGGAATGTTTGGTGAAAGTGAGAGTTGTCAGAAAATATGAAGGTGAACTTCAAAACAATGATTTGTTACAGTCTACATAAAAGAAAGTGGTCATTGAACGAGAATTGAGAAGTGAGTCACGACCCAGTGTGTTTTCCATCATGCAACTATTATGTGCATTTTCTATTCGAAACATATGACGATATAGAAATGGAATATTTTCTCAAAGTAAGGGTTGTTATAAAATATGAACGTGATGTTCAAAACATTGTTTTGTTATAGTTCACATAATAGAAAGTGGTCATTGAACAAGAATTCAGAAGTGAGTCACAACCCTATGTGTTTTCCATTGTGCAACTATTATCATGTGCATTTTGTGTTTGAAACATATGAACAGATATTGAAATGGAATGTTTGTTGAAAGTAAGGGTTGTTATAAAATATGAAGGTCAAGTTGAAAACATTGTTTTGTTAAAGTCTGCATAAAAGAAAGCGCTCATTGAACAAGAATTGAGAAGTGAGTCACAACCCGGTGTATTTTCCATCATGCTAGTCTTATGTAAATTTTCTATTGGAAACGTATGACGATATTGAAATGGAATCCATGTGAAAGTAAGAGTTGTTATTAAATATGAAGGTGAATTTGAAAAAATTGTTTTGTTATAGTGTGCATAATAGAAAGTGATCATTGAACAAGAATTGAGAAGTGAGTCACAACCCAATGTGTTTTCCATCATACAACTATTATGTGCATTTTATGTTCGAAACATATGAACAAATATTGAAATGGAGTGTTTTTATGAACGTATGGGTTGTTATAAAATATGAAGGTGAAGTTGAAAACATTGATAACAGAAAGTGGTCATTCAACAAGAATTTAGAAGTGAGCCACAACCTTGTGTATTTTCCATCCTACAACTATTATGTGTAATTTGTGTTTGAAACATATGAACAAATATTGTAATGGAATGTTTGTTGAAAGTGAGGGTTGTTATAAAATGTGAAGGTGAACTTCAAAAAATTGTTTTCTTATGGTCTGCATAAAAGAAAGCGCTCATTGAACAAGAATTGAGAAGTGAGTCACAACCCACTGTGTTTTCCATCTTGCAACTATTATGTGCATTTTCTATTCCAAATGTATGACGAAATTGAAATGGAATATTTTATGAAAGTAAGGGTTGTTTATAAATATGAAGGTGAAGTTGAAAACATTGTTCTATTATAGTGCGCATAAGAGAAAGTGGTCATTGAACAAGAATTGAGAAGTGACCCACAACCCTATGTGTTTTTCATCCTACAACTATTATGTGCATTTTGTGTTCGAAATATATGAATAGATATTCAGAGGGAATATTTATTGAAAGTAAGGGTTGTTATGAACTTCAATACATTGTTTAACAAGAATTGAGAAGTGAGTCACAACTCTCTTTGTTTTCCATTTCCTCCAACTTTTTTCTACATTTTCTATTCACAAAATGTATGACGATATTGAAATGGAATGTTCGTTGAAAGTAAGGGTTGTTATTAAAAATGAAGGTGACATTCAAAACATTGTTTTGTTATAGTGTGCATAATAGAAAGTGGTCATTGAACAAGAATTGAGAAGTGACCCACAACCCTATGTGTTTTCCATCCTACAACTATTATGTGCATTTTGTGTTCAAAATATATGAATAGATATTCAAAGGGAATATTTGTTGAAAGTAAAGGTTGTTATGAAATTCAATACATTTTTTACAAGAATTGAGAAGTGAGGCACAACCCTATGTGTTTTCCATTTCCTCCAAAAAAAATTTGCATTTTCTATTCACAAAACGTATGACAATATTGAAATGGAATGTTTGTTGAAAGTAAGGGTTGTTATAAAATATGAAGGTGAAGTTCAAAACATTGTTTTGTTATAGTGTGAATAAGAGAAAGTGGTCATTGAACAAGAATTGAGAAGTGACCCACAACCATGTGTGTTTTCCATCCTGCAACTATTATGTGCATTTTGTGTTTGAAACATATGAATAGATATTCAAATGGAATATTTGTTGAAAGTAAGGGTTGTTATGAACTTCGATACATTGTTTAACAAGAATTGAGAAGTGAGTTACAACCCTCTATGTTTTCCATTTCCTCCAACTTTTTTCTGCGTTTTCTATTCACAAAACATATGACGATATTGAAATGGAATGTTCGCTAAAAATAAGGGTTGTTATAAAATATGAAGGTGAAGTTCAAAACATTGTTTTGACAGTGTGCATGACAGAAAGTGGTCATTGAACAAGAATTGAGAAGTGACCCACAACCTTGTGTGTTTTCCATCCTACAACTATTATGTGCATTTTGTGTTCGAAACATATGAACAAATATTCAAATGGAATATTTGTTGAAAGTAAGGTTTGTTATGAACTTCAATACATTGTTTAACAAGAATTGAGAAGTGAGTCACAACCCTCTATGTTTTCCATTTCCTCCAATTTTTTTTCATATTTTCTATTCACAAAACGTACAACGATATTGAAATGGAATGTTCGCTAAAAGTAAGGGTTGTTATAAAATATGAAGGTGAAGTTCAAAACATTGTTTTGTTACAGTGTGAATAACAAAAAGTGGTCATTGGACAAGAATTGAGAAGTGAGTCACAACCCTGTGTGCTTTCCATCCTGCAACTTTTATGTCCATTTTGAGTTCCAAACATATGAATAGATATTAAAATGTAATGTTTGTTGAAAGTAAGGGTTGTTAAAAAATATGAAGCTCAACTTCAATACATTTTTTTGTTATAGTCTGCATAAGAGAAAGTGTTCATTGCATGTGCTTACATTTGTAAGTAAGTTTGAAATAAATAAAAAGACTTGAGGTGGCATTTCCTACCATTATTTGATGGCATTTCACATTGTTTCTAAGGAAATTTGAAATGGCAACAAAAAGTGTCATGAAATCTGCAAGAACATAGTCTTATTTTTTTTAATTAAGAGGGGTAAACGCTTTTGACCCAGAGCTATGAACCGGTGAGATCACAAATGAGGGACCTCCTCCATAAATTGTCAAAAACTACACCCCAAATGTATTGGAGGCTTGATGGCAAGATTAACAATACAACTTAACAATCACACCATGCCACTATTGGCAGAAGACTATAGTTTTCAAACATACCAAAGTACTATAATTCCACATGATAAATTGATCAGTAATTACATGATCAACGATAATGTAATTCGACACCATAATTTTTCAATAATTACATGATCAAAGATAATGTAATTCCATGCCATAATTGTTCAATAATTACATGATCAAAGACCGAATGGAAAATGAATATTATCATCCTCTCATCCTCTCCTATAGTGCCTTTTATGTGCAATTGAGGAGATGGTCAAATCAAATCTTATAGCCTTATTTGGGTCCTTTGCACTGATGTTGGGGTGATTCCACTTGCACGAGGGTTTGGGGAAGCCTCTGCTTCGACCATTGCACTTTCAACACCTTCAGCCTATAAGAAATCCATGAATATAAATGACTATGTTCAATAATTAACGTATGGATATAAGGAAAAGGCAACATCATATCTAAGCGTAGAGAAAGAGAATCAAAAGCAGGAGAGATGAAAGTCTTATTTGAAAATGCAGGCAACTTTTGTAACATATTTATGTATACATAATCAAATCATTTATGTGTACCTGTGGAGGAGAAATACTATTGAAAATAAATGAGAAGGAAAAAGAAAAATCAGACAGACCATGAAACATCACAAATAATCTAGGCCTGATTTTTTTGCTTCTTTGACAAAAGTTGAAGGAAATAGAGAAATTGAGTAAGCTAGTGTGAAGAATCAATAAATTCAGGCCTGGATCTTATAGGTGATGTTTCTTAAGTAGGCTAGTGTCAAGAATCTATAAAATTGGGCCTCAATCTTATTAGTGTCATTTCTTCACACCCGCCACTTCCTTGTTCATCCTTGCCCTATAATGTGAAGAATGTTAACATCACATCAAATTGAAATGCACACAACGAATTCATTCAAATTATGAAAATACACATTCAAAAGCAGGTTTCAAAATTACCCTTTCTTCCACTTTCTTCCTCTGAAAGAACCAGGGATAGTGTGTTTTCCAATATACTGACAAAATCAACATATTCGTAACAAAAATGAAATTTTCTAAATGAAATCGCAAAGACACTCTAAATTATGATCAACAAGTGACTGCAACGACACATATTACATGCAATCATGAATGCATAGCTTAAAAGGGAAAGTGCAAGAAAGTAGGAGTTTCTTATTTCTCAAATATTTTTGTCCAAGAAAACAATCTCCTCCCCAGGCACCCTTTCTTCTTGCTACCCTATCGAGGCACATTTTCCTGTCCCAAATGCACACTAACTTGCTTGCGCCCACCACTTCCTTCTCCATCATTTCCCTCTAATGTGAGGAATGGAAATGTCATATCAAATTCAAATGCATGCAACCAATTCATTCAAAATATCAAAATACACATTAAAAAGTAGATTTCAAAATTACTCGTTCTCCCGCTTTCTTCCACTTTCCCTTTCCAAGTGTGCATTTGTGGTTGCCTGTAATATGTAAAAAAAATTGCAAGTGTTACGGGATAGTTAAAGTTCCAAAATTTATTGCACAATCTTTCGTAAGCAAGCATATAGTTTTACAATCATAAGAAACAAAATTTTAAGGTGGACTTCCTTACATTCTTGGTGTGTAGGAAACAAAAACTTTTGGCACGCAAATAACTGACAGGGGACAGTGTTTTTTCCAACACTATAAATAATGTGAGCATTTTTTTTCTTGCAATCAAATGAAGATACTGAAATTCCATTTTTACTGTTACAAATAACATTTAATACGATTATTCATTTGAAAGTATCCATGATGAGAAAAGAGTTGATGGATGGCTAGCCATGTTCCATTAGGTGGTATCGCCAAAAAAGGACGCGTGACTAGCAGGAAACAAAAAAATCTAGACAAAATGCACCTACCATCACCATTTTCCACTTTGGTGGGTGGGGAGGGAGGAGGTGGGGGTGAGGAAAATGGAGTTGTAGGCGGCCAAACCAGAGTAAAAAAATTTCATTTTTATGTACATAGGTGTGTTTTGTCTACATTTTTGTTGTGTGCGGAGAGATAAAAGCCACCATTTGTGGCATTTCATTTTGCAGTTTGGTCAAGAGCGTAGGTGACACAATGGAGGCTGAACGAGAGAAACGCATTCGACACGCGCGACAACTAGCCAATAGGTATGTATATCTGCCATTGTATATGCCATTTTGCCATTTTGTAGGAATTGTGAAGCATGATAGTTAAATGGGTTTTTGTGAAGCATTGAACAATGTGGTTAAATGGGTTTTCTTAAAAGCATTGAACGACTATTGGTTAAAGAAAAAGGGTTTTCATTGATAACAAAATAAAATGTTTTATTTGTGTGTAGGGGTTTCATATGAAATGCATAGTTGTTTTTGTTTATGTAGAATAAAAAAAATCAACTGGAAATTCTTTACATTCACCACAGTAAGCATCTCATCTATAAAAATATCATAACTTCTTAACGCAAAATAAATTTTGGAAGTTTAACTAACCCATACACTTTCAATTCAAGCTATGACATCTAGAATCACCTGTATTTAGTCGAGAAGTTTCACATCTCCTAAAGCGTCCTTCTTAATCCACCTGCCCTTGTTTTCTTCAATTTTGTTTCCTCAAATATATCAACCACTTGGAAGGAAGACAAGTGTTAGCGATAGATTAAATTGGCAAATTAAAGACATTTGGTGCTACAAAGAATTATTTTTATTCCAAATTTCACCAATATACAATTTATATGTTGTGGTGAGTGCAAAGTGAAAGCTTGCATAGACAATAAACAAACATATTAAATTGTACAATGGGAATTTAATTTCCAATTTAACCTATCGCTAACACTAGTAGTATATATTAGCAATTATATGTCATTCTACCATTCTACAGGAAGTGCGAAGCACAGAACGTTCATTTAGATATATAAAAAACTCATCTCTCCTAACATATGAAAGAGGTCATAACTTACAATATTCAAAAAGTGCATAGAAGACAAAACAAGAAGGATACCACGTACCACTATCAGACTTTTGTTTATATCACATGTCTCTCAATGAACATCTAAATGACATATTGGTATTGTAACCATTGTTCAATGATATTGTAAACTGAACCATTACTTGTACAGACGACTGAAAAAATATAGATCATTGCAAGAACAAAGGTTAACAAGTCAACAAAAGCCTTGCTGATAACCTTGATTGACCAAACAATAGTAGCTAATCTTTCGACAAAACACACCTATGTACATACAAAAATGAATAAAACCGTACACAAAAACATACATAGAAACATACATAACATGAAAAGAAGGTAGAATAGGATGTTAGTGCAGAAAAGAGAATCAATTGGATGGAGACATGAGAGTCCTATGTGAAAAAGGTAGATAAATTTTGTAAACAACTTATAAAAACAAAACATCTACATTATCTAATCAGAAAGACACTCTCAAAGCTGAGAATAGTATTTGGGTTGCAGGTTTCATAACACATACTGTTTTCCAACATGCAAGTATATATAGACATCATGCTTCTAATGAAAACATTAAAGTTTGTAGATAGTAAGAATGTACTAAAGTTCATTCACCTTCACAATTTATAGCAACTCTTACTTACAAAAAAAAATTGAAATTCAATTTTGTCATATCATTTAAAAATAAATGCATAATATAATTTGCAGGTTGGAAAACATAATATGGTTTGCCATTTATTTCATTTTGTACATTCAAAGTTACGTGGTTGAGAGAACAAGCAAGAATGTCTTGAAAAGATTTTGTTAATTAGGCAGTAGGAATGCAGTGAAAGACAACGTTTTATAAACACCCATTGTTTTCCAACAACCATTAAAACTTTGAATGATTGCAGGTTGGAAAACACAATGGGAGGTGAGTGCATGATTTATGAAACCTCCAACCCACACAATGTTGTAAAACCCTCTACGGACACAACTAATGTCTCGAAAAAATGCACCTATGTTCATACAAAAACACATAAAAACATACATAACAACATGCATGGAAATATACATAACATGAAGAGCAAGCATAGTGTGGGACCCGCCAAACAGATGATAGAAGTGATGGAACCGATAGACGAAACGAAACGTCATAGCGAGGAAAGCGAGGAGGTGTCTCGTCGCATCGAATTACGTTGGTATTTTTTTTACTTTTGTGAGAAGCTATCCATTCACTATGGGAGGGAAGGGTGTTCATGTGATTAAGACATGTGTTTTAGATTGTAACAAGTATTGTTCTTGGAAAACACTTTGTGCTCTGGGTTTTCTCATTCTGTAGGTTGAAAGTGAATCGTTGGAGAGCAAGGGGCATCGCAGGTGGGGGAGATGACCAAGTGAGTTGAGGTGAGGGGTTTCTAACCAATTGTATGTACATAGGTGCGTCAACTCAGTTTTACCGGCTTACCAAGTGGGTTGTTATGTCTACAAGGTTTTACAACACTGTGTGGGTTGCAGATTTCTTAAAACTCAGTGTTTTCCAATCCCATTACATTCTTACTATCTAATTCACAAAAGGTTCTCAAGACAATTAAAAAACATACCAAATTGAGGTGAGGGGTGAGTAACCATGTGGGTTGTTGCTTGTAAAGGGTTTTAAAACATTATGTCTAGGTTACTGATTTTGAAAAACCAATGTTTTGCACCTGGAATTTTACAAAACAGTATGAATGCAATTTAGACAGTACAAACAATATGAGTATGAGTTGTCATTTTTAGAGATTGTTTGTTTGGCATGGGAATTGGAGGTAGGATGACATGTGTGTTTTTAGTTCGGAGAAAGAAGGGGGAAAACACTGTGCGTTTCATGTCTGCACATTGAAAGTTGAAGGTTGGAGGAGAAAACCAATGTTTTGAAACCTGGAATTTAACAAAATGATATGAATGAAATTTAGACAGTACAAATGTAATGAAAGGAACCTTATAACAAGACTTACGCATAATAAATATTGTGTTTCTGTTTCTTAATATGATCCAAATATACATGCACAGTATGATTGCAAGTTGGAAAACACAGTGAGAGGTGAGGTGACAACATGATTTACGAAACCTCCAACACACAAAATATTGTAAGACCCTCTACATGTTGAAGCCAAATACCTTATTAGCTATCTAGAAAATGGTGCCTATCACCACACTCCTACAATTTAAATAACATAAATCTTTTCAATACATACATACTGTTTTGGAAAATTCTAGGATGCAAAACACTGTGTTTTACAAAACCTACAATCCACCTAATGTTTCAAAACCATTTAGACACCAATATTTGAGGGAAATTTAGGTGCATTTTGTCTATTGCTCTACGTGAACACCTGCAACTCCATTTCCATTTTCCTCGGCCGTGTGTTCCTCCCCACACAACAAGTTGCAAAATCAAAATGTGGAAAATGGCGATGCACCACGACGAGTAATGCATTTGAGGGGTTTGGCTTGCAACTCCATTTTCCTCTCGCGCGTCCCCACCTACCAAAGTGGAAAATGCAAATGTGGAAAATGGTGATGTTAGGTGTGTTTTGTCTAGCTTTTTTCATTTCTCGTTGAAGCTGCACGTCCTTTTCTAGTGACGCCACCTAATGACACACAACTAGTCATCCATCAAGTCTTTCCCTCGGTGTTTTTTTGTCCACCGTGTGGCATGGGGTATGGGGGTACAATATCATGTTACATACATAGGTGCTTATTGTCTAGGAGTTATCTTCTCCCCTAACGGAATACTATACCAATATCAAAGGCCGATTCATATAATATACCAATATTCGAGGGAACAACTGATAGGAGACAACGTGTTTTACAACACTGCAAATAATACGGGCATTTTATTTAAACACAATAATGGAAGGTGTGATTTTGAATACATTCATATTGTTTTGTAACATTCCATGTTGCAAAACCGTGGGTATTAAGAAGCAAGACAGTGTGTTTTCCAACACTGCAAATAATGCAGGCATTTTATTTAAACACAACAATGGAAGGTGTGATTTTGAAGACATTCATATTGTTTTGTAACATTCCATGTTGTAAAATTGTGGGTATAAGAAGCAAGAAAACCACCATGAGACAACCCTTCACATTTAAACAAGGAGATTCAAATAATTGAAACCCAACACTGTGTTTTCCAAATTATAATTATTTTGTACACTTTTTTTTCAATCATGCAAAATTTAAACACCACAATGGAATGTGTGATTTTGAATACATTCGTACTATTTTGTAACATTCCATGTTGTAAAACCGTAGGTGTTAAGAAGCAAGCAATCCACCATGAGACAACCCTTTACATTTAAACAAGGAGATTCAAATAACTGAAACCCATGTTGCAAAACTGTAGGTGTTAAGAAGCAAGCAACCCACCATGAGACAACCCTTCACATTTAAACAAGGAGATTAAAATAACTAAAACCCGACACTGTGTTTTCCAAATTATAATTATTTTATGCACTTTATTTTTTCAATCATGTGAAAGTTAAACACAACAATGAAATGTGTTATTTTGAAGACATGCATACTGTTTTGTAACATTCCATGTTGCAAAATTGTAGGTGTTAAGTAGCAGGCAACCCACCATGAGACAACCCCTTACATTTAAACAAGGAGATTCAAATAACTAAAACTCAACACTACGTTTTCCAAATTACAATTATTTTGTACACTTTTTTTTTCAATCATGTAAAGTTTAAACAAAACACTGGAATGTGTGATTTTGAAGACATTCATACATTTAAACAAGGAGATTCAAATAACCCACATAAACCCACAAAAATACACAAAACACCTCTGCATTCGAAAACCCATTTAAACCCATTTAACAGTCGTGCTTCATAGAAACCCATTTAACAGTCGTGCTTCACAGAAACCCATTTAACAGTCGTGCTTCACAGAGACCCATTTAACAGTCATGCTTCAAAGAAACCCATTTAATAGTCGTGTTTCACAGAAACCCATTTAACAACCATGCTTCATAGTGCTTCATAGTCCCTACAAAATGGAAAATGGCATATAAAATGGTAGATACATACCTACATTTCATGGGTTTACTGGATTCTTTAGCCTGCAAGTCCATTTTTGTCTCGTGTGTCGCCGCTTGTAAGTCCATTTTCCTTCCGCGCGTCGCCGCCTGCAACTCTTCCTGCATATTTGGCCTGCAACTTCATTTTCCTCTCATGGCTCCTCCCTCCCCACCCACCAAAATGGCCCACGCGTCGCCGCCTGCAAGTCCATTTTCCTCCTGTGTGTCGCTGCCTCCAACTCCTCCCGCACATTTGGCTTGCAACTCCATTTTCCTCCTACGGCTTCTCCCTCCCCACCCACCAAAATGGAAAATGCAAATGTGGAAAATGGCGATGGTAGGTGCATTTTGTCTAGCTTCTTTCATTTCTCGTTGGTCGTACGTCATTTTTTGGTGATGCCACCTAACGACACGCGGCTAGCCGTCTATCAACTCTTTTCATCAGTCCTTTTTGTCCACCGTGTGGTATGGGGTATGGGGATACAGAGTCATGTTACATACATAGGTGCTTTTTGTTTAAGAGTTAGCTTTTTCCAACATTTGCTGAGGTATTTGACTTGGTAAATAGCATATGCCAAATAGTTTTCTCATGACTTGGTTAGAAGATAGAGTTGGAATCCATTCTAGACTATATATGTGTCGAATAGATGACTTTTTCAGCTGACAACAATAGGGAAATGAGGCACCCATCTTGTCATTCGACCTACATAGTTATAGAGTTGGAATTGAGTTCTTGATTTTCGTTTGAGAGGTGGCATTAAAAATGAGAAAGGTAGTGTAATCAATATCTTATCTGTAGCATTTGTTTTCTCATTATTTCTTATAAATAGAGAGGTGCATTTGGCTGTTCATTCTTATTGAGATCATTTTATTATGTTTTTAAGTGCATTCTAGAGTTCATTTTGGGATTTTGAGAGAAATTTGTTGAATGAGTTAGAGCATCATAGTAGTGAGATTTTGTGAGTGAGAAGAAGTTGATTGTGAAGTTGAGTTCATAGAAATAGAAAGGAGAGCCATTGCATTGAGCATAGGGTTGCAAGTCTTTTGTTGGAAACTATATTTTCCAAGCACGCTTGGTATTCTTACTTATATTTCTCTTTTTAATTTGAAATTGAGTGACTATTGATTGAAAATTACTGTGTTATCATTATATGCATTTTCTTGCTAATAGATAGTTATGAATGCTTGAGTTTTTATTCATTTGCATGAAGCTGAATTAGGGAATCCATATAGAGTGTGATGAGTTTATCATAACTATATATAGTGAAAAGTGAAGTTATTGAAGAATTATTGATATATTATAATAAATGGGTATGTATTGCTTGAATGACTATGTTGTTTATAATAAAATGGATTAGAGTCATAGTAGGACTATGTTGGATGATATTATGATGTGAATACATATGCATTGGATAGATTGATTTGAGTAGGGAACTTACCTTCTCAAATGGCTATATGACCAATGTAAAAAGTGTGAGTTTATTCCCTAGGGTTAGGGGATGCACTTGAATAAGAGTTTATATCACTTTTCAACAAAAGAGTTAGAATATGTACATACATCCTCACTATCTTCTGATTGATACTATCTTATTCATTTGGCCTAGAGTCTTTTAATACCTATTCACGATATTTTAATCTTAAAGAAGAGGACTTTACGTCTTGGCAACCCAAAGCCATAATGAGAGGATATTTTAAGGTGCAAAAGCAAAGACTCCTCTTGAGTTGAAAATGTCCTCCAGATTAGATATTGATTTATCATTCATGTGTCATATTGAGAGAAAGGATATATGATTATTTATGAACATACAAATATAGGCACTTTATGTAAATTATGAAAAGGATAACTTGGAAAGAACCATGAGAAAATTGGGAAGTAGTCAAAGGGTCCCTGGTTGAATAATTAGAAATTAATAGCTTATTAAATTGACCTATTATGGGTTATTACTATAAACACTGGATTTTATATGAGATTTGATGTCAAGGATAACCATATTGATTATGGTATCCCAAAAGGATGGAGCCATACTAGATATGGCAACAAAAGAATCCAAAAATCAATATGAAGAAGTAATCTTCAAATCGAGTTTAATACTATATTATTATATATATCAACATATAGACAGTGAGACTGAGATTAGTTATGTCTAGTCAATGATGTGGAGTCATCTATATTAACAAATTATGCATTGAGTAAGAGAGTATTTACTTCCAAGAATAAAAAGAAAGAACTTGAGTAAGAGGCGATAGCCAGACCCAGAGTGTTACAAGTATGTAACCATATATTCAAAAGATTGTGTTAAACCTATTTGGTCTATTAATTCAATATTTGTGTGTCATCACTTTGAATGAAACCTTGTTTGTGATTGTTAATATTGGGGCAAACCTTACACGTATGGAAAGGGTAATCTAGTGATTGTGTCAAGCCTTTGAGGTCTATCATGTTACTATTAAAGTGAACCTTGATTATAGATGTATCCCTTGAGGTTCAGTGGTCATTATTGTTTCCAAGTTGAGTAAGGGTGGGTGAACATGCAACTTCACTCATAGGAAGTGGAATTATTATAAATGGAATCTCTAGCTAGAGTAAGTGTAAAAGTCACTACTTACACCTTGTCGATTCATTGTGATCCAAGATTGCACACTAGTCAGTAGTGTCATGCTAGTTGGAGGGTATCCATTGTATGGCCATACTAGATATGGAGGACACAACATCAGATAATCAGATGTGCATTATTATGGTTTTTATACCAAACTCTATGATGAAGGGTAGGTCCATCTATCCAAGAGGGAAGATGTATAGGGAATCGCTTAAGTCCATGATTGGACGAAAATAACTTGGATGATGCTCTCACTCTTGCAATCAACTATCAAGTCTTGCAAAATAGAAGGAGCGTGATCCATGGGTGGTCACATCGACCAAAAGTGAGATCCATAGGTGGACACTTCAATCATTGAACTACTAAACTCTTGTAAGTTATGATATGTATATGATTATGATATTAAATCATTTGTAAAATGTATTTGAAAGATGAATTTCATTTATTGGAAATAATATAATGATTACTTCATTCATGCAATGGTATATGCAATGTATATTTATGATAATGAAAAGGAAAAAAAATTATGACCATGTGTTTGAGGACTCCTGTTATTTACTTTTTAAGTTAAATCTTAGGTAAAATTTATTGGGTAAATTTGGGGCATGTTACATCTACACTACTCATTAGATGATAAAGGAAGGAAAGGATTGTGATCTTTGTGAGCTCTTGCCGCAAAATTTGTTAGATAATTTGTAGAAGCAAGGAGACATGCTACAACTTCTGGTATGGTTCTTTCATTATTTATAAAATAAAGGATAATGGGGGTGTGCTCAAAATGGGGTGATCGAATATATGATGCACCTATCTTCCTTCTTTCATTAGGAAAAAAAGATCCCCAAAGGTAGGATTGACTTTCAACCCTTAGGTGAGTTGACCCTATTGGAGATCTTGGCTATTTTTCCTTATGACAAGATAGGATAAATATGCCTAAAATGCACTTTGGGGAGAAAAACTAAAAATAATAAGTGAACTCGATTATGCAATGTGAAACTTGAATCATCAATTTAAATCATAACAAAAAATGAAACAACAAACTTTCGACAAATCTGAGAAGGGTAAGTTGATGTGT
The DNA here is from genome assembly GCA_007115665.2 of Sequoiadendron giganteum. Lineage (NCBI taxonomy): Eukaryota > Viridiplantae > Streptophyta > Pinopsida > Cupressales > Cupressaceae > Sequoiadendron > Sequoiadendron giganteum. The sequence goes on along the minus strand of CM021102.1, from coordinate 81,772,642 downwards.
ACCAATCACCAAAAGTTGTTGTTGAGTGTCCTCTTAGGATAGACTTGCCCTAGGGCGAAGGGGTTTTACTACAGGGGTCCAAAATATGATTTCACAGTCCTCTACTCTTGGATTTTCACTCTTTATTGCTTCAGATCTCACTGCCAGAAAGTCAAAACTAAATTTTGCAAGTAAGATTTTGTGGCTTGACAACTTTGATGACAACTTTAACAATTTTGCAAAATTGCACTTTTGATCAATCTTCAATCGTTCTTCACCTGCAAATCTGCACATATAGAGAGAGGAAAGATTATTTGTTTTTGGTAAATAGGGGTTTGCCTTGGTCAAACCCTATTTTGGTAATTAAACCTTGAAATGAAATAATGATAAAAAGAAGGAATGATGAATGAACACTAGCTTGTTGCAACTCACCGAACCATTTAATGGCTGCCCTTGGAGGACTAAAGTCAAAAACATCACTCTGAAGATTATATCTTGCATGAAATGGATTGATTGGATGCTTGATTTGACACTTGATTTGATAGTTTAATGCTTGAAACATACATCACAATGTTATCTCCAAAAACATGCATAGATGCAAATAACTTTGACATGATGCTTGAGATCTTGAATGTTGATGCAGAAGACTGATAAATCTACTCTTGAATGCTCTTGACAGTAATATTTGTTATAATTTTAGATTGCTTCTCTAAGTTTGGATTGATAAAAAGACCTTGTATTTATAGGTAATTTTCTAATTTCCCGATAATTAAACATCAAAGGCCGACAATTGTAATTGCAATTTGAATAATAAAAATACCACCAAAAACATATTTAAATTTGAGATCCAAAACTTAAGGAGAACCCATTCTCCCTTGGGTGAATGGGTCCTAAGACCTAAATCCAAGACACTCAATTTCTAAGGCAATTTAATTAATGTTTGCAATTGTTTAATACATGTCCCCCTTTCAAAAAATGGGATTAATTGGGCTTTTAAATACATAATTGGGTCAATAAGAGGATTAATTTAGTCCAATTAATTAAGGGGAGGCAAAAAAATTGAGAAAATGTAAAGTAGTACATTTTCTATCACTACATTTAGCCCCCACTTTAGTGAGAGGATGATCCCTACGCTTAAACTCAAACTAAAGTAGACAAGTAGGCGTCAAGAGGGGTCCAAGTGTATGAATATTAGTGAGATAGGATGACAAAGATCAAGGAGACGACCAAGCCCCCAAGATCATGATCCCATGGAAAACCAACATAAGTACAAAGGAACACACATATACACATGATATACATCAACAAGATAAGATACACAAGCATACAATACCAAAATTGATGTAAAAATAAAAGAGAAAAGGGTGGATCAAGCCTTGACTATTTGTCTAATAGGTATGGATCAAGCCTTAGTTATTTGTCCAAAAAAAGTTTCACAAGTGGAAACTTGTTGTCCATTATGCAAACAAAATATACTCACACGGGCTCATGAAATCCGATGTCCACTAGGTGAGCCCAAAAAAGGTGGTTGATGGGAAAGTCATGTCAGGTCTATAGATTCCCATATGTCAACAATACCAAAATTTATACCTCCTAATAAATTTGATAAGGCACCACTAAAGGTCACAAGGCTAGCAAGCTGCATTATGCTAGACACATGAATAAACGAAAAGGCTCCACTAGCAAGCAAGTTGTGTTATGCTCGGTGGCCATGACAAAAATTTAAATACAATAGGATAAGACAATAAAAGGGGTTTGGATTAGTTCATGAAACTTGTCTCACCTTAGAGAACATCATGTCTGATGTCACCAAGAGAGGACTAGTCGAGGATAAAAGATTCACAACTTAGGGAATGCAAGTCGTAGCATTACCACTAAGAGGAATTCCATATGCCAAGAAAGCTCATGCTCTTGAAGGACAAAAAACCCAATATCACCACCAAGAAGACACATCATGTGAAGTAAGAAGACCACACCTTGAAGCAAACAATGAGCGGGGATGCATATGCCCCCACTTTAAAGTAATTGCTAAGTTCACCATGCTATGAGCAATTTATACTTTAAAGTAGAACACAATAAATGCTAATACATGAGATCTTTATTTGGAAATCCCTATGCCAAACATATGTTTCCAAGTAGAGCTACATCATGATAGGAGGTTTCCCCCCATATGCAATCCTAAGATAACACATAAGGGATCCATGGATTTGGGGTTAGTGTATGTCTTTGCTACAATGATATAATCGAGTTCAAAATTATCATCATTCCCTAAATGACTCATGGAACAATAAGAACAAAAGAAGAATGATGCATATAAAGAGAAAAAAAAGGGAAATATTTTGGGTCAACATGGAAGAGACCTAAATGTCTCGATGCCTTGCATCATCTCCAAAAGGAAATCACAAGACAAGAGAAAAGATAATGATTACAATAGATAGAGGAATGCCACAAAAGGTTCAATTTCTTTGCAAACAGAGACAAATTAATGCCCAAAATTTTGAAACAACACCTATATAGGGACTGATTCACCCTAGGGCGAATGACTCTGATGCAATGCTAGGGGAAGAAACAATCACACTTGAATACAATGTTCACAATTATGGATTCTATCCCTTTATTATTCATGTCTTCACACTAGAATTCTTCATAAAACTGAGTTTTCACTTCTCTTGACCCAAAAAAGGCTTCTCAATGCCTTTAATCTCCTTAGAAGCTTTAACTTAATCAAAACAAACCTTTACAAACGCTCCCATTCACATTTTTCATCTTTTCTTTATGACCATCCTAACTATGCCTTCATTGCACTCAAACACCAATTTTGTTTCCCAAGGCTTAAAAAATCAATCCAAAGTTTAATAAATCTTTATTAAGGTTATCACAACATGTCTGTACCCTTCATACAACCCAAGAACACAAATCATTCATTTTGAAGACAAATCCTTCACATATTGACTTCATAGCTTGTAGATTTCCTCTTAGGTCTGCTACAGATTTATTTTCATTTTAGGCTTCATCTCCAAACTGTGATATGCATTTTGGATACCCATTTAAGAGTTTTAAAACATATCAAAATATCAGTATAGGTTGCTTTGAGAAGAAGTGCTCAAATCAAGACTTTACCGTTTCAAACTAGGTCTAATTAGGCATTGGTGACATGAGGGTTTATTGGAATTACTTTCTCCACAATCAATTATTCTTAACCATAACTTGGAATATGTTAATTTATTCCATATCATGCTTATTCATCCACAAAAATTCCTTTAATATGCATATTTTGATAAACCCTATGTCAAAACTCTCTTGGTTGCCCCTGTTTCTTGATTGTGCACATAAATTCAGTCACAAACTTTAACTTATCCACACCATATCCTTAATAATTTGGCCTAAAACTTCAAAAATATGAAATATGATGCTGATAAGAACATTTCCACCAAATCTTAGCGAATTTCAATGGGTAAATTGAGAGAAACATAAAAATTACATGCTAGTGTTTACCCTAATCTGGTTTTTGGCAGTTTTAAGAAAAATCACAATATCTCACTCAATTTTCCACCAATCTGCATGAAACCAAAATAAAATGGAAGTTTATTGCATATATTATCACTTTCAAACACTTAGTCATGAATATAAGCTCGTACAAGTCCATACGATACTTGAAAACAGATAATTTATGTAGAAAATTGCTTAAAAACAGGGATATTCTTTATTCAAACTTCAAATCTCAATCACCCATGAATACAAAAGTGATTTCAAATCCTTTTTAGAGGAATTAAAAATTTTCCTTTCAGTTTTCAACTACCTTCAAGCATAACTAATCGAATATGACTCTTCACCTTCCCACTTTCACACTTTTTGCAATTCTACATTTTTTTGCAATTTTGTCAATTTGTGTTGACAACCTTTTTACATGTTTGAAATTTTTAACCCAAATGACCTCCTAATGACCTATACATATACAAGGTGACTCTTTTAATCTCATTATAAAGTAAATATATCAATTTTTTTTAATTTTTCCAAAATAGGAACATGGTTTTGCAAAGGTGCTCCTACACCAAACTCCCAACCAATTAAAGAATCCAAGTCCACTTGGATTTGATGTTGTCAACAGGCCTTCAAATCTCTGTATGCTCTGCCACCTTAAACTGCTTCTTAACACCTTCATCTTTACTTTAGGTTTAAACTTTTCCATGCAAATTAAGCTCCTTTTTGTTCTTCCAATTGAAATCATAATCATTATGCTTTGATTCATCTCAATGTCTTGTTTCTCCCTTTGTCCTCTAACCTGCAACTTGTTCCCTGTCCACAAGATCAGTACAATAAAGAAATAAGACATATTTTTCATTAGCATACCTCTATCATCCTTCAATTCTTTGCAAACCTCCAAGACCAACTCATTCATGATCATCCCTTTAATCAACTCAAGGTCTTCAACTTTTGAAACCAGGTTCTTCATGGTTGCAACATCTTTGTCTTCACCATTCTTGAATGCTTCTTTTGCATCTTCAAACACCTCTTCTTCTTTTGCCTTTTCCTTCTTTTTACAATATTTTTGATGGGCCATTGAACTTTCCTCTTAATCTTCAAGTTCCAACTAGTCATCTACTTGATCATTTGCTCCATATTCATCATGGAGTCTTGGAACTCTTTTTCCAGTCTTCTTATGTCTTGCTTCAATTCTGCAACTTCTTTATCAAAAATTTCTTGTCTCTTCTTCTTCTTTCTCTCTTCCTCTGCCTGCAAATGCCTTCTCAGTATCCCCATCTCTTCTATATGGTCTCAACAAGTCTCTCCTTGCTCACAACTTCTCAACTTTCCTCAACTTTATCTTTTCCTTCTCAATGACAACAACTAGATTCTCACATAACCTACACAAAAACAACACAAAACCACATACCACAAACCAACTTACCAGCCCATACCTTCTGAGCTCTGATACCAATTTGATGCAATGCTAGGCGAAGAAACAATCACACTTGAATACAATGTTCACAATTATGGATTCTATCCCTTTAATTCTCCATGTCTTCACTATAATTCTTCATAAAACTGAGTTTTCACTTCTCTTGACCCAAACAAGGCTTCTTAATGCCTTTAATCTCCTTAGAAGCTTTAACTTAATCTAAACAAACCTTTACAAAGGCTGCCATTCACATTTTTCATCTTTTCTTTATGACCATCCTAACTATGCCTTCATTGCACTCGAACACCAATTTTGTTTCCCAAGGCTTTAAAAAATCAATCCAAAGCTTAATAAATATTCATTAAGGTTATCAAAACTTGGTTGGACTCTTCATACAACCCAAGAACACAAATCATTTATTTTGAAGACAAATCCTTCACATATTGACTTCAAAGCTTGTAGATTTCCTCTTAGGTCTACGAAAGCTTTATTTTCATTTTAGGCTTCATATCCAAACTATGATATACTTTTTGGATACCCATTTAATATTTTTAAAACATATCAAAAGATCAGTATAGGTTGCTTTGAGAAAAAGTGCTCAAATCAAGACTTTATCGTTTCAAACTAGGTCTAATTAGGCATTGGTGACATGAGGGTTTATTGGAATTACTTTCTCCACAACCAATTATTCTTAACAATCACTTGGAACATGTTAAGTTGTTCCATATCATGATTATTCATCCACAAAAAGTCCCTTACTATGCATATTTTGATAAACCCTATGTCAAAACTCTCTTGGCTGCCCCTGTTTCTTGACTGTGCACAAAAATTCAGTCACAAACTTTAACTTCTCCACACCATATCCTTAATCATTCGGCCTAACACTTAAAAAATATGAAATTTGATGCTTCTAAGAATATTTCCACCAAATATTAGCGAATTTCAATGGGTAAATTGAGAGAAACATAAAAATTACATGCTACTGTTTACCCTAATTTGGTTTTTGGCAGTTTTAAGAAAAATCACAATATCTCACTCAATTTTCCACCAATCTGCATGAAACCAAAATGAAATGGAATTTTATTGTGTATATTATCACTTCAAAACACTTATTCTTGCATATAATCCCATACAATTCCGTATAGTACTTGAAAACAATTTTTTTTTGTAGAAAAATGCTTAAAAACAGGGACATTGTTTATTCAAACTTCAAATCTCAATCACCCACGAATACAAAAGTAATTTCAAAGCCTTTTTAAAGGAATTAAAATGTGTCCTTTCAGTTTTAAACTACCTTCAAGCATAACTAATAGAATATGACTCTTCACCTTCCCACTTTCACACTTTTTGCAACTCTACATTTTTTTGTAATTTTTGCAATTTATGTTGACAACCTTTTTACATGTTTGCAATTTTTAACCCAAATGACCTCCTAAAGACCTATACATATACAAGGTGACTCTTTTAATCTCATTATAAATTAAATATATCAAATTTGTTCAATTTTTCCAAAATAGGAACATGGTTTTGCAAAGGTGCTCCTGCAACCAGAGTCCTTGGTCAGGGATCTAAAAAATCAAAGTTTGAATTTCTTGCTTAATGTTTAAATTCCCAGTTTTAGGTTGTAGACTCTATTTTCAGTGACAAAATTTTCCAGATTGAGGTGTCCTAATGCAAATGAAATTAGTGACAAATGATGAACAAATTGACACTTTTTAAAATGTAATTTTGACTCAATTTGCTAATGTAAATGACTGAAAGTACACTATATGCAAGTACTGTGCAAAATCAATGTAACATGCATATAATTTTTTTAGATTTTTCAAATTTTAAAGAATGCAACATGTAATTTTAAAACCCTCAATGATATGTAAACTAATGAAATTTTGACAACCCTAAATGAAATGCAAACTAATGTAATGCAATGCAAACTATTGCAAATCCTAGATCTAGGGTTTGAATGAACTCCAAATTAGAAAGTTTATAGTGCAAGAATGTCGGGTTCACCAAAATGAAACAAAGTAAAATGGGGGTGCTCAAAATGGGTTGATTGAATATGTGATGCACATATCTTCCTTTTTCATTAGGAAAAAGAGATCCCCAAAGGTAGGATTGACTTTCAACCCTTAGGTGAGTCAACCCTATTGGAGATCTTGGCTATTTTTCTTTATGAAAAGATGGGATAAATATGCTTGAAATGCACTTTGGGGAGAAAAACTAAAAATACTAAATGAACTCAATTATGCAATGTGAAACTTGAATCATCAATTTAAAGCATAACAAAAAGAAAAACAACAAACTTCTGACAGATTTGAGAAGGGTAAGTTGATGTGTACCAGTCACCAAAAGTTGTTGTTGAGTGTCTTCTTGGGACAAATTCTCCCTATGACGAATGGGTCCTACTACAGGGGTCCAAAATTTGATTTCACAGTCCTCTACTCCTAGATCTGCACTCCTGATTGCTCCAAATCTCACTATCAAAAAGTCAAAAATAAATTTTGCAAGTAAGATTTTGTGGCTTGAAAACTTTAACAACTTTATAAAATTGCACTTTTGATCAATCTTCAATCCCTCTTCACTTGGAAATCTACACATACAAAGAGAGAGAAAAATGTTTATTTTTGGTGAATAGGGGTTTGCCTTGGTCAAACTCCATTTTGGTAATTAAAAATTGAAATTAAATGATGATAAAAATAAGGAATGATGAATGAACACTGACTTGTTGCAACTCACCAAACCCTTTAATGGCTGCCCTTGGAGGACTGAGTCTAACACATCACTCCAAATATTAGATCTTGCATGAAATGGCTTGATTGGATGCTTGATTTGACACTTGACTTGATACTTGAATGCTTGAAACCTACATCACAATGTTAGCTCCAAAAATATCATATATGGAAATAACTTTGACATGATGCTTGAGATCTTGAATACTGATGTAGAAGACTAAAAACTCTGCTCTTGAATGATCTTGACAATAATATATTGCTATAATTTTGATCCTTCAAAAGTCTTAGATTGCTTCTCTAGGTTTGGATTGATAAAAATACCTTGTAAATTTATAGGTAATTTTCTAATTTCCCGAAAATTAAACATCGAAGGCTGATAATTGCAATTTGAATTCAAATCATAAAAATACCGCCAAAAACATATTAAAAATTGATACCCAAACCTTAAGGAGGACCCATTTTCCCTTGGGCGAATGGGTCCTAGGACCTAAATCCAAGAAACTCAATTTCTAAGGCAATTTAATTAATGTTTGCAATTGTTTGATACAGGTTCCCCTTTCGAAAAATGGGATTAATGAAGATGTTAAATACATAATTGGGTCAATTAGAGGCTTAATTAAGTCTAATTAATTAAGGGGAGGCAAAAAAAAGAGAAAATGTAAAGGAGCACATTTTTTGTCACTATAATTTGTCTTATGTTCTAATCCATGAAGGAATTCCCTAGTTTGAAGAATGTGGTTTGGAGAAGGGATATTCTTGTTGCACATCAAATTAGGGACCTCATGCCTAGTTTTTTGGATACCAAACAATGTGGCACAATGTTTTGGGAATTCTTTAAAACATTCCAAAATGAAATGCAAATGAGGAGTAGGATACCCTCACAAGTTGTAGAGGGATACAAGGATGTTATCACTTTTATGGTGGATAAGGACAATTATTACATGGAGTTAGTTGAACCAAGAACTTCATGGATACCAAAGTTGCCTTATGAGGTCTCTAGACCTAACTAGATTGCATATGCTAACATCTTGCTCAACAAACCTAAGGATCCCACTATTGATAGGTTTAGCGCATATGACGAGATAACCAACAAATTAATCAAGAAGGTAGAGGAAAATGTGGAGAAGATGATGACAAGGTTGGAAAAGGTGTTTGGCACTCCTAAGGGTCCTACAGAAAAATCACAAACCACTTCTGCCACAACACAAGCTCCGTAAGCTCCTAGAAGGACAAGTAGGTTTGTCTTTTCCATTGCTACTCCTCCTAAACCTTTTGGACCTGCTCGAACAACTCCTAATAGAAGGAGGGTTGTTGTTGAGGCACTAATGCAAATTGAGATTGTAGAGAGGAAGACGCCAAGACCTAAGCAGGAGGAAAAAAGGGAAAATATTGATCTTGTGAAAGTGGATGATGATAAAGAAGAAAAATAATCTTATTGAAGAGAAGAGAGAAGAGAACACGACAAGGAGAAGAAGAAGGAACTTCCAAAGGAAAAGGAAAGGAAAAATCAAATAAAACAAAGAAGGCTCCTCCCGAAGCAGTTGAACATGAGCCTCTATAGCTTGAGGCCACTATTAATGCAATCACACAACATGATGCACTAGAAGTGACTACAGATCTTTATGATGAGATGCCTCCTATTGACAAAGCTACAATTGAGAAAGCTATAATTATGTATATGATGAGCTTGGATGTGGCTCTAAATGAGATTATTGATCAAATTTTGACAATTATTGTAGATACACTTAGTAATAAGAGGAATGAAGCTATGGTAGAAGAAGCTAAGATAAGGAAACACACATTAGAGAAGGATAGTTCACCTATTTCTCATGGAGAAATGGTTGAATTGTCTCAAACATAGGTACAAGTGTTTAGAACCAAGCAAAGGATAAATACTTTAATGAGGAAAGATAAAGAAGAGATAGAGAGGGTGGAGAAATAAATGGAAGAAAAGACTACAAAAATATTGGAAGAAATGAAGAATGTTAAAGTGATTGTAGAAAAAGCTCCTTTGAATAATTCAAATTTACATGATGTACCTAATATGTCTACCCAAGACATAGATCTATCAACCTTTGAGGGTAAGGTGACATGTGGTGATGAGACATAGAAAAATGATAAGCAGAATGAGGAGATTGCTCTTTCAGATAATAAAAATGCACAAAGTGAAGGAGATGAAGGTGAAATGGATGTCCCCCCTCCAGTGAAGACTAATCCTGGTGAAGAACATAATGTTCCTCCTTCGAAGAATCCAATAAATGATGTGTAGAACAAAGAGGATAATCCTAAGAAAGTTCAGGATGAAACTGAGAAAACAATTGAGAAGCAAAATGCTTCTGTGGATATAGGTCAGGATTCTCCATCTTCAAATTCATTCAAGGACCTACTAGGATTGAAAATGCTCTTTCAACCTATGGTGACACCCTGAATTTTGCAAATTCCTAGTCATGAGGGATAAGTCAACTTGTCAAATGTTTCTCCCCTTAATAAGTTACAACTTGGTGATATTCTACATGCTTCTGCATGGAAGGAGATTCTGCAGAAACATTTGATGAAGATTAAATTAGTTGATGATGCAATGGAGATTATTTAGGATGGTTTACTAGAAGTAAACATAGATTCTTCCTTGCCTCCAAAATTTTTTTTGAAACTTTTAATAAATTCTTTTAGAGATCGTTTCTCTCACATTAAACAAAAGGCAGAACAAGAGGCCTTGAGGAAGATAAATGATAGAAGAATGGCTAATGCATCTAATCAATGTGCTAATGCTTACAACAAATTGCAAGAGAATATGAAGATGTTTAAGGAATGTATTGATGAATTCATTGTTTTATATCTATTTTATTTGAAATGGCCAAATTCCACCAAGAGCATCAAGGATCAGATTGACTCCATTGAATCACAGGTTATGCAAATGTTCATGATGTACAATCTATCAAAGGATAAGGATGGGTTAACTAGAGCTCAAATAGAAAATATTTATTTACAATTGGCGTTGCTTTAGGATCAAAGACATCAAATAAATAAATAATTTGGTCAACTAAGGGGATCAATCAACTTAAGACTTGTTTCATTTTTCGAGGTGCTTATTGAAGCAAAAAATATTGATTTGAAGATGAAGGCTCCAAGCAGTGTGGATGGGGTTGAGGATTTATACATGTAGTTCAAATGTTAGTATCACATTCTTTCCTCAACCAAAGCAAACTTGGTATCTACTCTTACCCAAGACAAGGTAATCTATAAAGGCGTTCTATCTTCTAAATGAGTTGTAAGAGTATTGTAGATAGGATATTTTTGGATTTGTATAGACTTGCAGTATCAATTTTGGTTAAAATATTATGTACATAGCATTTGTTTTGGGAATCTCCACTTCAGAGGGAGTGTTGTTAGTAAAAAACATATAGTTAGGGGGAGTTCTCGCATAATTTTGGAGACTATTGTGCCCTTTTCCCTTGATGTTAAAGGGGGAGAGAAGACTTGTACACAATGTGTATTTCCATCATTGATAAGGGGGGATATTGTTGGCAATATGTGTTGTCATTGATGTCAACTCAATATGTGTTGTCATTGATGTCAACTTGAGGTCATGTTTGCATAGAGTTTTTGTATAGAAGTTGAAGAGGCTGAGAAATGATTAGAGATAGATTGGTAAAATTGATGAGATAGTGGAAGATTTGCGAGAGATGGTTTGACTCAATTAGAGACTTGTGATCAACCTATTTGGAGCAAGTTAGTCCAGAAGACCTAGCAGATGCATAAGATGACATAAGCATGATGCTTGACAGATTGAAGATTTTTTCATACTTGTATGATTGATAGAAGTTGTCTAAGGGTTAAACAATATGTCTTCTTATGTTTGGATATTTGTATATTGGTTTGCATTGCATGATTTGGTTGTGCGGTTCTGGAGTTAAGTTTGGTAGTTAGCAAAGAAGTTTTTCCCAAATTTTCATGTCATCACATCTTCTATATCAAGAGTTAGGTGTGACTATTCTTTGGATTGTAGTATAACATAGTTAGGTGTCTCAAATGTTCTCTAGAATGCTATGCATTCCTTTGAAGTAGTGGATATGATCATGCGGATTTAGGGATATGCTCATAAAGGTGTATGGGTTCATCCATATGTGTTTTAGATGTTTTGGTGTATAATAATGCAATATCCTAAGTATTGAAGTGTTGTAGTTTATTTGGGATGCTTTATTTTCATCGATTCAATATGTTTCTCTTCTTGCACCAACACATAATGATCAAATTCTTTAGAAGAAGGTTGTAAGGATGCTTTTGATAATCTACATTATTCACATCTTGGTTCACATTATATTTTTGGTTTCTCCCCAGTGGCATAAAAATGAACAGTTGGCAGTTTTTGGTGGTGTTGATATTGTTTGGGATGATAGTTTGGTTTCCCTCATTTACGGTTGTTCCTGATTAATTAATTTTTCTTTGGAGAGTGTGGTGATATTCTTGGGCCCAGTTATACCTTGAGTTGATCCAAAACTCATTTTGCTTCATGACGCATATGTTTGAAGCCGACCTATGTAGTATCACAAGTTTCATTTTATAGGTCCTTTTGGAGTGAACCTAATTAGAGTTATGAGTTTTTGTAGAGGGTATTTATAGAAGAACAAATAATTTATGAAGAATGTGAAAAAAAATGTGTGGTAAATTTGAATATGAAGTGTGCAAAATTGGTATGATGGAATAATTGTGTGAAAAAGGGATTGCGACATCATCATAAGTTAGATGCTTCCTTTATAACACTTCATGTTCATTGTTTTCATTGTAATCTTCATGTATCCTGCTATTAGATAGTGAGTCTCTTCAACAGTTCCTTGTATCTTGTCCTAAGGTTGTGCGCCTTAGTCTGCAAGTCCATTAGAAAGTAGCGAGCTTCCTTAGGCAATGGGCCTTAAAACAAAATTGTGATTTTGTAAGCAGTGAGCTTCATATATTGCGAGTTAACTCTCACCATGGTTTTTCCCACTTTGGGTTTTCCATGTGAGAATCTTGGTGTTCTTATGATGATTGATGTGGTGCATGCTTTACTTTCTATTCTTTAAGCAAATCTGATTTAATCTGCAAATAAAATATTTTAAATTTTAGTATATGCTAATTCACCCCCCTCTTAGCATTCTAGTGTGTTCAACAAGAAAAATAAACACAAATTTCTTACTTCTTTTAGTTTAGCAAATTGAAGTGTGTTGCTATTGATTACTCTTTTAATGCTTTAGGATTAGAGAGGAAGCTTGAGAGATGGGAGACATGAAATGAAATGCCATTAAATATCTTTAAATATTAGAACATAACAATACATTTCATAATATGTGTACTTAGTTGGCCCAAGGCATGAAAAAGAAAGGGGGTTAGTTGGTCAAAAATTGAATTTAAATTTTAGAAAGGAAAGCATCAAGTCCACAATTGTGGGATTGACCTCATGATTGTAGAAATAACCCTAGATAATTAAATGGTCAGAATTAGGTGGGTAATGATTATACAAGGGTAGGTGTTTGAGTAAGTATAATAAATATTCATATAAGATGAATGTATTAGTGTATGCGCATATAAGGATAGGTGGGACTAAGTGCATGGGAATATGTGTTTAGTAATGAACAAATATTGAGGGGATGAACCCAAATTCATACAAAATTACACCACTTATCAATATATACATGTATCAAGATATTTCTTTATAATGGACACAAAACTAAATGTGAAATGACATGCATATTCAAATTTTACCTTTACATGTATATTTTCCTTGAGAGACATTTTAGAGTGACATCAAGAAAGCAATGACTATGTACATAAAAAATCGAAACACAACATACAAATATTAAAAAAACCTAACACTATAAAATAACTCTGAAGTAAATAAAATAAAATAATTTTTAAATAATTGATAGTAAAAAGTAACAATTCTTAAATACTTTTAAAGTAAAATAAAACAACACTTAAGTAAATAAAATAAAATAACTCATTAAATAATAATTATTTTCCAAATAAAAATAAAGGATGGAATGGTTGGATCTATTTTTTAGCAAGGAGGTCTTATGAGATGAAAAAAATCTCCTACATGATAAATTAGAATTTTTTCTTTGAGAGATCATGCTTAACAAGGATGGTCACAACCCACTCACTATCGTTTTATTTCTCCCTCAATTTTTGGTGGTGGGATTGTTGACTAATTAGACTCTAACAAGCTCCTTCAGTTGGCCCTTGCTATTTCTCTTGTTTGAGTTGCTATTGAAGATAAACAAGATGATGATAAAGTTCACCCTTGTTATTTCTCTTGTTTGAGCTGCTATTGAAGATAAACAAGATGATGATAAAGATGATAATAATGGTTGGGATGCTCCTGTGAACACTTCAGGCCTTGTTGATGTATGGGGCAAGCAGAATGACTAAGACCCACCTCCTTTAGCTATTGCTCTCATTGCTTAGTGATCGTTTATAATTGTGTTGTTTTTTTGTTTTGAATTTTAGTTATGTTTAGTTTCTTGAGGTGTGACTATTTCCACCCAACTTTTTTTGGTAAATATGCATAACATTATCTTTTAATTAGTATTCACCAAAATAAAAATAAGAACCATTTTTTTTAATTCTCAATTTATAGATGTATGAGACTAAAATTTCTTCCACTATTATATTTTTTCACCATATGTTATATATCTAAAAATATTAAATACTACTTGAAAAAACAATTCCAAAAAATATTAAATACTACTTGAAAAAACAATTCCACTAAATTTTTAATATTAACTATTTCAAAAAATAATGAGATCAAAAACTTATTAAAATTTCTGGACTTAAAATTAAGTTTTCGCATTTCTATAAATTGATAAGACTATAAATAATTCTTAATTAATTCGAAATGAACCAAAATAACTCTTATTTGCTTTATGGTTTGACGGGCTTAAACTGAAATACCCAAGAACAAAGAGCATCTGGGAATTAAAAAATTCAATCTTCATTCTAGAACAAACTGACTAATTTCTAAAAATATATCCCTGAAAATCCATTCAGGATTTCATGGAATGATTGAAAAGGTGCGGAGTTGTAAAAATGCAGAAAACATTAGCAGCACAATATACCCCTTCTGTGAGACCTAATCACTTACATGCTCCCATTAATGTTGTCAAGATTTCTCCATTGCGGAGGCCATCATATGCTCTGGGCCTTAAATCTTCGAAGTGGGGGTTAGAGGCCCAGTGGAGAAGACAGTTCGTGAGCATCAGCTTCAACCGCAAATCCGAGATTGTCTGCCTGTTTGATGGGATTGGAAAAGTGTTTGGAGAAGACGCAAAGGTATGAATCCTCTAGTGAATTTTTCTCTTGGGGTGCTTCTACTTGTTTAGGCCCTAATAGCATTAATTTAAGACAACCCTACATCATGCACAAGCCATTTCAATTTTGTAGTTTGAAAGTCTGAACAAATTAATGAACGCATTGGAACATGTCAAATGGTGAAACAATTTGTTTTAAAGCACGCAGGGTTTTTGCAGTCCAACATTGTCAGATTTCTGTATTGTTTTTAGGGTGGAACGATTTAACTGTCTTGCGTAGTTCATTATCGAGTCAGTTACAATGGCATATTTCTCGAATTCGAGCCTAAGACCTACCATATAGTGGGGAGAATAAGCCACTCTTCTGTGCTTTTGATGCCATGCTAAATTTTCATAGCTCAGCACGGGCTCAAACTTAGGACCTCGTATATGCTTTCAGGCTGGTCTACCTGTGAGGTTACTCAACATTTTTGTAGTCAGAAGTATGAATTGTTTCTACCAGTAGCCATTTGTAAAAATCTGTTTTGATACTTTCATGAGTAATGACTTATAATATCCCATTTCTCATGTGTAATCTTAAATCATCTACTTCCCCTCTGTGGTTCGTACCTTAATAGGTAAGGTGTGCTAGTTCTCTTGGGAAAGATTCGAGTTCGTGTCCATTCAGATACTTGCAGGCTTGTCCTGCCATTTACTTGCATGTTAGTGGGTATGTCCATGTTATTTAGTGGAAACCAGTTAATCAAAATAGGAATTGTCCGCTTCCCACTCATAATAAGTTAATAACAAAATGGCTATATATCATATATGTTAATATTTCAGTTTATTTCTTCTGCTCAACAGACAATCAGATTTTAGGTTCAACAAGCCTATAAATGTGATTTTTTTTTGGAGCTATAGCCTCGTGGCAAGACAGGGCGATCTCCATGATGATGACCTGGGTTTAAGCCCCAGTATCTTGCTCAATATCTGGTTATATCTAGAAAAAGCCTAGCGAGAATCGAAGATGAATTCTGCTTCCTACATGAAAGATGGCCGCACCTAAGAAAGGTGGTGTGCAAGTCTAAGACGAGTTTTGATGGAAAAGAAAAACCCCTTGGATGTGTTGAACGATGCAAAGTCCAATTGAGTATTCTTTGTGAATTTGGACAAGTTCTGGGTTGGGTTTGTTGATGTTATAGCAGTGGGAGATATCTTTCTCTCAAATTTAAAAATGATGGATAAATAATAACCAAGGCAAGTCGGACTTGCTATATATAATAATTTTATGAAGAGTCACCTTGTTTCTTAAAAGAGGCCAACCCAAATGAAGAGTCACCTAGTTTTGTATAAATACAAGGTGATGATCATTCATTTGATCATCAAGTTCATTCATCATAATTCGCATTCCTAGAAGAAGTTCATACTTGAGCAGCAGATCATCATCTTGTAGCAGCAGATCATCATTTTGTAGCAGCAGACCGATTTCAAGGAGAAACATATTCATTTGTATCTTTGCATCTAGGAGAGGTGCTATTAGTCATTGTATCAAATTCGGCATTGTGTTGGGCCTGAGTTGTAAGCAGATTTCTGCTCTTATTCCTTCAATATATAAGAGATATATTTGCTGGGTTTTTTTCCCTTGAGTAGGAGGGTATTCACAAGGTATCTTGTTGTGTTCATTGTCTTATGTGTTGCATTTTCTGATTGCTTTCATTTCTGATCCTAAATCTAACATGGTATCAGAGCGGGTCTAAGAAAAGATCTGATCAGATTTGTTTAAGCAGTCAAGTCAACTTTTCATTTAGGGTAGATCTTGGAGTATCGCAGATCTAAGGTTCAAATTATTTCTGACCTAAGGGCAGATTTTTGAAGGTGAATTTGTGCGGAAAAAGAAGATGGTGAGCAGTGTCAAGGTAGAAGATAGGCTTGATGGAGCTTCAAACTTCAACTCTTGGAAACCCAGGGTACTCATTGCATTAGAGGAGAATGGTCTTCTTGATTTCGTGGAAAGTGATGTCCGAGTCTTCCGATGATACTGAGAAAATCCAGTGGAAGAAAAATGGCATGAAGGCTAGAAAGATCATGATAGACTCTGTGATGAATCACCTAGTATCGATCATTTCCAAGTTGAAGACAGCTAAAGAAATGTTTGATACTCTAAAAGGATTGTATGAGATCAACAATACCAACAGAGCCCTTGCTTTGAGACAACAACTTCACCATGTAAAAATGGCTAAAGATGATTCAGTCATTTCATTCTTTATGAAGATTGCTGATTTGAGAGATCAGTTGAGTGCTATTGGGGATATAATTGCAGACAGAGATCTTGTTATGTTGGCACTAAATGGTCTTCCTCAATCTTGGGAACCCTTTATTCAGAGCATCAATGGGAGATCCAAGTTGCCCAAGTTTGATCGTCTTCGAGCTGATTGTATTCAAGAAGAGTCCAGGTTGGCAGCAAGAGGAATTGGGCGAAACTATCATGATGTAGAAAATCAAGTTCTTGCTACACATACTTCTAGAGAAAGAGGCAAAGGAAGAAAGAGGAATAGAGATAGAGAATCAGATTCTACCCTAGAACCGAAGAAGAAGAAGGATCTCTCTCACATTCAATGTTTCAGGTGTGACAAGTACGGTCACTTTGCTCGAGATTGCAAATTAAGGTCTACACAACATGTTTCTACTGTGGAAATTGACATAGGGACATCTCAGAAGGAGCCTAGCTCTAAAGTTGATTCAAAAGGTTTCTTATTCTAAAGTCGATCAATTTCTTCGAAGAGGAGGAAATGACATTCAAAGGGAGTCAAATTCAGAGAATTCAAGGCACGAGTTGAGAGCTTGTCCAGGAAAAGGATTAAGGTTCTGAGATAGGTCAATGGAGGGGAGTTCACTTCCAGAGGATTTCTTTAAAATCTCTAAGGCAGGGATCAAGAGGGAGTTCTGTGACTCACTAAGAAGAAGTGAAGGTTGTAGTGTTGCAAGACCAAGTGCAAAATCCTTGGAAGACCTCTTTAGCAGTTGAGAACAAAATTGCACAAGACAGTTAATCTGGATTTGAATTGGTAGCTTCGCAAACCTATTTAGAATAGGGTGATCTGAGATGAGATCGAGGAGGACAGTCCTAGATTGGAGCAAGTCAATAGTGCCGGAAGTGTGCATTGGAAACCGCTCCTCTAAGGCAAGCATTGCAGACTATCTTGGACGAGGAGGTCAGGAGGTTGATGCAAGTACTTGGAGCTCTAGAGGGAGTCACATCATCATGAAGATTTGTTGTAATGTATATTTCTTTGAGACGGGGAAATATGAGGTGAAAGCCCTTGTAGTGTATATTTCTCTGAGACGGAGAAATATGAGGTGAAAGCCCTTGTAGTGTATATTTCTTTGAGACGGAGAAATATGAGGTGCGAGCCCTTGTTCATCTCTGTGACTGAGATGAGACGTCATGTTGAGAGACTCCATGATGACATCACGTTGAGAGACTCCGTGATGAACCCTTGTACTTGTGTTTCTTTCTATGTTCCACAGGGACGCGTCCCCTAGGTTTTTGCCCACCGTACCCGTCCCGGAAACGTCTCGAGGACGGGGGACGCCTGTCAGTCGTCCCCAAAAAGTCCCCGAAAATCGGGGACGTCCCCGATTGGAGGAAACGTCCCGGACACAAAGGGGGACGGCCAGCCGTCCAGGGGACGGATAGGGGACTCCTAGCCGTCCCCTAACCGTCCCGGGGACAGCCAGCTGTCCCCCTTTGCCCAACAACAATTTAAACACAAAAGAAGAAGGTAATTTTAAATTTTATTTTTTTTATTCTTTCCTTTGTGGACCCTATGTCCTCCCAACCCTAATATGGCCACTTAAAACATCTTCTTACCTTCATTTGACCTCATTTTAACTTGCCAAAAAAAAATTGCAGCCAAAAGAAAAAGTGAGAAGAGAAAGAGGAGGGTTTGAAGGAGCTGTTGGAAAAGAAAAACCAGCATTTAGGAGGAAAAAATGAGAGCATTAAGGCAGCAACCAGCAAGAGAAGTGAAAGAGGTATTGGTTGGAGTTCCATTAGATGAGCCAGCCCCTCACAGTGACAATGACTCAAACTCTGAGTCTGATTTTGATGCAATGTTGGCAGATGCCGAGTAGCGGCAGCCATCATACTTTCTATTACTATGTTTTGGACACTTGTGACTTTGTCATTTTGACATTTTTAGTACAAACTTGTAGCCTTTTGGGCATTTTATTATTTAAAATTTATTTTATATCATATGCACATTGACTATTTGACATGAATTATGGTCCATGGAAGCAATTAGGTAGTTGTAGTATTAATTTGTTCGATAATTTGATTCTATGATGCATATGTCAATATGATTGGTGATTACATTTGCAACTTTATGAATGTTCATTGTTATGATTATCATTACTCATATGAATATGAATATCCGAAATTCAAATTTCCCTATATTTTTAAAATCTCTCTCTCTCTCTCTCTCTATATATATATATATATATATATATATATAGTATACTATATATATATATACTATATAGCCGTCCCCCTGTCCCCTAAAATCCCCTCAAAAAATTGCCGTCCTCGAAACTCGTCCCGCCGTCTCGCCGTCCCCCCGTCCCGGAGACTCGGTGGAACATAGGTTTCTTTCCACACATGGGAGTAGCCATGGTGGATGTCATGTTGAGAGACTCCATGACGACATCACGTTGAGAGACTCCGTGATGAACCTTTGAGTTTTCCACAAATGGGTGTAGGCATTGTGGGTGTCATGTTGAGAGACTCCATGACGTGGATATCTGGAAAGATACCTCCCTAGCTAAGACGGAGTGTTGATGTTATAGTAGTGGGAGATATCTTTCTCTCAAATTTAAAAATGATGGATAAATAATACCAAGGCAAGTCGGACTTGCTATATATAATAATTTTATGAAGAGTCACCTTGTTTCTTAAAAGAGGCCAACCCAAATGAAGAGTCTCCTAGTTTTGTATAAATACAAGGTGATGATCATTCATTTGATCATCAAGTTCATTCATCATAATTCGCATTCCTAGAAGAAGTTCATACTTGAGCAGCAGATCATCATCTTGTAGCAGCAGATCATTTTGTACCAGCAGACCGATTTCAAGGAGAAACATATTCATTTGTATCTTCATTGTATCAAATTCGGCATTGTGTTGGGCCTGAGTTGTAATCAGATTTCTGCTCTTATTCCTTCAATATATAAGAGATATATTTGCTGGGTTTTTTCTCCCTCGAGTAGGAGGGTTTTCCCAGGGTATCTTGTTGTGTTCATTATCTTATGTGTTGCATTTTCTGATTGCTTTCATTTTTGATCCTAAATCTAATAGGGTTTGACTGAATAGAAATGGCATGGATGTATTGAAGTATGTGAAGACTACTTTGGTTCTTAGTAAGTAAGGGGAAAAGCACGTGAAGACTAATTTGGAAAAACTGGCAGAATAGAAATACTGGGATTGTGATAGTAATGATAATTTAGTCTTCAGTGCATATTTACACTTAACTTGAAACATGTTTGTCCACTTCTTATATTTATTAAATTATCAGTATTTTATTATCTAGGAATATATATTGCTGCTGATAGTATTATGGCATTTGTTGATTTTCTGTGAAGGATGCTGCAAGAAAAGCCTTTGAAAAGGCTCGGGAAGGGAAGGATAGGGCATTTAGAATGTGGAAAGAGGTGTCTGAGAAGACATCGCGAGATATGGCTCGAGATTATGAAGATGATGGAGATGATGATGGTTTTGGTGGTGGAGGGTATGGTGGTGGTGGTGGTTCTGGTGATCCTGAAGATGAGGATGATTGGAAAGAAACGTTCTTGGCATCAATGATAATGCTTGTGTTGGTAAAGTAGTTGGTTTTTTGCTTTTCAGAATTTCCTTTCATACATTGCACAGTAAATTTGTTGTGTTTGAGTATGCATACCATATTATTCTTGTACTCTAGGATTTCAAGACATGGATGCTCAGTTATTATCTTTAATATTTGTGCATGTGTTTACACAAGTTATGAATTGTTCCATGAACAGTATATGAAAATGCGGGGTACAAGGTGGACGCGGGATTATGTACCATATGATGACTTTGTTGCTTTAAGGTTATGGGGCAAGCGTTCCCTTAGATGGTTAATCAATTCTGGATTCTTTCTATTTTTTGAGATTAACTTTCTATGGGCCAAATTATATTTGCGCAGATTGATAAAGAGGCCACGGCCAGTAGCATCATCTACATCCACCAATTAATGCTTTGGAGTGAATTCTTTCATTTATGGCATAGTAAAAGCACATTTTCACAGTCGTTTGTTCCTGTTACTAGAATTGCATTCTCTTGTAATCCATGTTATGGCATTCTTTTGTGGCAATGTGTATCTTTTAATTCAATTTTGCATAACATTTATTAGATTTTGAGAGCCTAGAACTGTTGATGTTCAAGGTTATTTGAAGTAAACTTGAGATTATTGTCTCTAGCAGCATACAATTAGAATGCTTTTTAGTTAATGATCTGCAAACAGTGGTGCAAATAGGAGCTATCTCATCCTTATATTTGTTGAGGGGACCTCTCTGCTTTCTGACGGTTACAGAATAATGATAAGAAAATTTCTATTTATCTGCTTCTTGACCTTAAAGGGCTTTTGTGTCTTATTTTTTCTGGATACTATCTTGGCAGTTGCAATGGTTAAATTAGTGCTGGGCAGTTCAATATTTATGATCCATATTGGATCGGAAAGTGTTTGAGAAACAAAAGATTTGAGCAGTAATTGAATTCAGGTGCAAAGAGTGGTTTAGAAACAGAAACTGACAGAAAAATGCAGGCACTTGGGACAGCAATCTCAGTAGTGATCTGGTTGGGACTGCAACAATGGTAGTGTCTGCCCACAATTGCTATTTTAGCTTCCTATGTGCAAGGGAATTCTTCTAGGGCTTGAGAGAATCCTGTTGTTCATATAAATGTATAATAGGGGATTGTAACTTGATTTGAATATGTGCTTCTTGAGATTGAGAGGAAAGGACAAGTATTGTAGAGAGTTTAGCTGTTTATAAGGAGATAAACAGAATTATAGGGTAGAATTGAAGCCTCCCTTGTTGTAGTTATCTTGCCAAGAGAATGAAGGAGGTATCAAGGTCATTGCTACTACCATAAAAGCTATTTTCCCTCTGCATTGGGGGTTTCTAGGATAAAATCTGAGTTTTGGTGAGTTGTTGTAACTTTGTAAGTTTCATTTGTATTTACGATATTCTCTTCTCTTAACAAACAAACTTCATTTTCATTAGCAAATGGCAAGTATTTTGAATAATGTATGATTCTTGAATTCTAATTAAAGAGTTTATGGATCAATTTTAGTATCATATTGGTTTGATTCTTGTGGGATCGTGAAGGGTTCTGTATGACAATTTCAACAAGAGCTCAAAAGGCAGCTATGGAAGAGTTGAATGCGAGAGTGATTGCTCTTAAAGGCCACGTGAAGGAAACAGGAAAATCCGCTATGGTTGAGACAACAAAAGCATATGGCTCTGCAACAAGGTAAAATGGTGCAAGAACAATCTTCAATAGGCGATTTAGTAAAAGCACTTGCCAAAAAGAAAATGGAATTGGTGAGGAAGATAAAATTTAAAAAATATTTCTTCAAAGAACCAAATGAGGATAAAGGAAAGAATATAAGTCCATTTAAAGTAACAACAAAATTAGAAATTAATCCCTGCGGGACAAATAAATGTGAAATTATGGATTAATGAATAAAACAACAATATGTATATTTTAGTGCATGTAAAATAAGTGGAGCACAAATAATTAGCTTTGCATGCCTTGAAATGGAGGGTCATGCTGTTGTATGGTGGGAAATCTAGGTTCTTAATTGTGAAAAGAGGAACGAGTCTATTGTTAACAAATGGGAAGAATTTAAGGAATTTATCCATAGAATTTTCTATCCCATAAGACATTAGGTGGATCAAAATATCAAATTGATGTACTACAAAGAAAAAAGTGGTCAAAATTTGCAGGATTACATTATGGAATTTTGTCAGTAAGTCATGACAAATGGTATGGATTTAGATGAAGAGGTCATGATGACGAAATATCTTGGCAGGCTCCATTCCCACATCTGAAGAAGGGTAGTCACTACCAATTTGAGGGACTTGGATGAGGCATGTGTACAAGATTATTACATGAAGGAGGAGAAGAAAACATGTGAAAACGAGTCCTCCAAATGCAAAGGTAAAAATAAGGATAATTGGAAAGCAAAGGAAACTAAAATTGTTTTGGAGAAAGAGGATAAAAAGGAAACAGAATTAGTGTAGTCCTTGTAAGATAGACATGTAAATTCAACAAGCTGGAAGCTTCATTTGTAGCTACATCCAAAAAAATAAGAGTAAGGGACAAGAAAAGGATGAAACTAAGAAACTTATGCTTACTTTACCATCCAAGATGATGGTATTGAAATAGAGAATAATTTGGATATAAATGATAAACTTAGATGCATGGCTGTTAAGGTAACAGATGAACTTGAGGAGACGAACAAGCTTTTTGTTTTGAAGCTACAAATGAAGAAGACTTGCAAAGTAAATGGATTGTTAGATCCTGGTTCACAATGTAATCTCATTTCAGAACATTTTGTTAAAAATCTTGGTTTGAAGATTTGAGAACATCCACATCCAATACCCATTGGGATGGGTGAAAAGGGGTGTATGTATACAAGTAACTAAGAGGTGCAAGGTCAAATTTGGGGTTAACACAGTACATATATGAGATTGAATCAAATGTAATTCTCTTGATGCTGTTGATAATGTTCTTGGTATTTCTCATCCTTGTGTTAGGGATACTATTTTAATGATAAGGGCTAACAATTATATGGGTCAAGGATGGGATTAAGTACAAAATTGAAAGGTACCAAAGCAGGGAAAAATTAGCTATGGTAAGCTCTAATCAAGTCGTTAAGTTAATTGAAAAAACCAAGAGTTTTGTTTGTTTTTAGTTTAAAGATAAGGAAGAATAATATTCATTAGGAAATTACACCACGACTGACTTCAAATTCAAAGGTTTGGATGAAATTTGTCTTAGGAAGTGTTCACAAAGTCAAGATGGTTGCCACCAAGAAGGGAGCTGGAGCATGCGATTCAACTTCTATTGGAATCTCCTCTACCTAACATGAAGTTGGATCAACAATCATAGAGAGCAATGAGGACAAGAGACAACTTCAAAAGCTGGTAGAGCAAGGGGTTATTTGCCATAGGACTTTACCTTGTACGTGCCCATAATGATGGTGTAAATAAATATTATTCTTGGAGAATGTGTGTTGATTATAGAACTCTTAATAAAATCACCATTAATAATAGGTATCCTATTTTGAGAGAAGATTTTTTAGACCAACTAAAGCATGCAAATTGTTTCACTATGTTGGATCTTAACTCTAGTTATCATCAAGTGTGAATAAAATAAGAAAACACTTGGAAGACTGCTTTCAAAACAAAGCAAGGTCTTTATGAATGGTTAGTACTTCCTTTTGTTTTGAGCAATGTGACTACAACTTTAATGAGATTGACGAATGATGTTTTAAGGGATTTTAACAGCTAGTTTTGTGATAGTCTATATATATGATATCCTAATTTTTTAGTGCTAACTCGGGAAAAATATCTTATCCATATTAAACAAATTTTGCAAAAGTTAAAAGAAAAACAACTACCATGTAATTTAACAAAATGGATACATGGCAAAGAGTTAGTTTATTTAGGGCACGTGGTAGGAGGAGGAGAACTAAGAATACATCCATCTAAAATTGAAGCAATATTAAATTGGCCCACAGCAAAAAGGGGAACTGAAAAAAGGAGTTTCACAGGGGCTGCACAAATTATGAGAAAGTTTATTCCTTTGTTTTCTCCATTTTACACACCAAATTGCATCTAAGGGAAGAGAATTTCAATGGGGAAAAGAACATGATAATGCATTGAGACACAAAAGGATACAATAAGTTATGTTCTTGTGCCTGCTCTTCCTGATATACACAATCTATTTTAGATAAAATAGATGCAAGTGAATATGCCATGTGTGTCATCTTGCTTCAAGGTGGTAACCTTGTTTGCTATAAAAAATGGAAACTTTGTTTACTCACTAAGTGACTTTACGAATGAATATGGAGTAAACGAAAATAAATAACAGCACTAACAAAACATATCAATTACACATGCAATGCACAAAACATAGGAGTTATGTTTTCATTCATCAGATAGGAATTCAATACATTATATAACAACGCTATGCTGTCCCTGACTACAAATGAAATGCCAATATATACAGTTGGCCAATGTTGGTTGAGGACACCAACCGTTGGCAACTACCTAGCCAAACTAATCAACTGTTGGGGACTAACTCCCAATTATAACATTAACAAGTTATATTTACTTATTTATTTACTGACTACATCATTCCCC
This sequence comes from Sequoiadendron giganteum, assembly GCA_007115665.2. Taxonomy (NCBI): domain Eukaryota; kingdom Viridiplantae; phylum Streptophyta; class Pinopsida; order Cupressales; family Cupressaceae; genus Sequoiadendron; species Sequoiadendron giganteum. The sequence goes on along the minus strand of CM021102.1, from coordinate 81,747,326 downwards.
CCAAAAAATAAAGTTGTCTTTTAGACGACTGACTACAAAAATTGGAAGGCAACTGTATAGTATACTAGTTCTGGTGGGAAGATGGTTGAGAGGACGTCCTTGGAGCTAGAAGGATAGAGGAAGTTGGAGTCGGTGTTTGGGCACTGAGTTGTCGGAGCTGGTATACTTCTTTAGTCCTCAACTTTAGGTGATGAGTTGCCTTCAATTCCTTTTCTTTGGCTGCCTTCACCATGTGCACAACCTCTTTCAGGTGACGGTTGATCCTCTCTATTTCCTTATCCTTTGCTTCAACCTGAGTTGCCATTTCCACCTCTATGGCTTGAATATGTTCATCTTTCTCCATCAACTCTATGTCTTTGGCTGCCACTTTTGCTTTTTCAGCTTCTATGAGTTCGGTTTGCTGCTGTAATTGGCTTTGAAAATGCCGAGTTAGAGAATTAGCCTCTACACGAACCTTCTGGGATATAGCTATAGCCTTGTTAATCTTATTGTTCAGCCGAAAACTAGATGCCTCTTGTTGTTTTAACCCATAAAATAGCTCTCGATATGCCTTCTCCATGCCAAACAAGTTTGCTATTAATTTGCCATCTCTCCCTTGAAATGTAGGCTTGATGGGGTACCAAGTTGCTAGCATCTTTGGAGTCTCGATCTTTGACCAACCCCGTGATACTAAAAGGCTCGTGTGTCGGAACATGTTTGCCGTTCTGCCAAAAGATTGATGTACTAACGCTCGATAGAAACCATAGTTCTGAGACTCAGACTCGGCGCGAACTCGGCGAGGGTGACTCATCTTGGGACTTGGGACTTGACGCATACTCGACAAATTGAAAAACCCAAGAAATTTAGATATTTTTAAGGATTTAAAACTTGTTTCATGCACCCTTTATTAAATAAACCTTAAATACACAATAACATCATCAAATAGAAGCTAATTTGATCACATACACAAGTATACATCGACCACATAAGTATAAACACAATTGTAGCTGAGCTGCTAAAGGAAATAGCAAACTTAGATATATAAATATAGTCAAAGACTCAAATGTATACAAAACTAATGGAATATGAAATCCATGACATCGAATGTTCCAAACAAATATGAAATATCAAAACAATAACTAGAAGTCTATGGCTTAGAGGAGCCTGCATCATTCCTACAAATGTGTCTAAGATAGGTCCTGGATGATGCAACAACCATAATCTCAAGTTTGAGGGCAATTGCCCCAACAAGGTTGAGGGGCAGCGCCCCTTGCGAGGGTCTAGGGGCAACGCCCCTCGTGGGGGTTTGGGGGCAGCGACCCCAATGGGGTCGAGGGGCAGTGCCCCTCGTGGGGGTTTGGGGGCGACGCCCCTAGTGGGGTCGAAGGGCAACGCCCCTCGTGGGGGTCTGGGGGCAACATGCCCAAATTAAGACCTCCAAAACCATACAAACCTTCATGGAATACATCATTTTGCATTCACAATAAGTAAAAAAAAAAACAAGTTTTAACTTTAAATTTTATGTTTTTTTTGTACTTTTCAAAGCCTGCGTCAGCTGAGTCTGCCTGATGGGACTTGCTTGGATTCGATGAGTCCGGTGAGTCTTGTCGAGACTCGACCGAGATCGAGTCTGAGCTCCCTAGACTTGGTAGGGGTACTCGACTCGAGACTCGCTGAGTCCAGGCGAGTCTCTGAACTATGATACAAACGTCAAAGATAAACGGATCCACGGGATCCACTTAGTCCATGTCCTGAATTCGAAGGGAGACGCTGGCGATTAGTCCAACAATCCCCTCAACATCACCCGAGGGGTTTGAACTCACGACCATGGCTTTGATACCATTTGTTGGAACACTTTTGCCGTTGCGCCAAAAGATCGACTTGTTAACACTCGATACAAACACTAGAGAAACAGATCCATGGGAGGCGGTTAGTCCATGTCCCAAATTGGAAGGGAGACGTTGGTGATTAGTCCAACATAGTGAACTCCTCACAACTTGTCTCCATAAATGTTAAAATTCTTTGGGCCTCCTGCCATGCTATTGGAGAATGGTTGTGGTCTAGCTGGTTGGAAATATCCGCAACTTCTTGTATGACTATTGCTATAGGCTCTAAGCTTCGAATGTACTTGTGAATAGTCCCCATTGGGTTCGCTCTATTTAGTTTGGGGATCTCTATGATTATCCCCTTTGAATCACTCAACTCTTCTTTTGTAGAAATAGGGGTTGTTGACCCAGGTTGTGTGGGGGTGGCAGCTCCTATCATATCACCTAGAGGGGTGTCCTCCATAGGTGGTGTGATTGCTGGTTCCTCCACTCCTGCTGTATGTATTGGCTTTGTGGGAGTGGGTATCTATGTAGTGGTCAACAATGTGGTGATCGACTGTGTACTCTTGGCTACGGATGGCACAATCTCGGGTTGCTTTGTAACCATCTCCGTATCTTGAGGTGAATGCAAGGGGGAGATATCCTCTATCCGAATGGGGGAGCCAAGTAGTTCCAACCAACTATCAATCTGGGGTGTCTCCACTCCTGTGGCTACTGTTGATGAGGCTAGAGGGGTAGTGGCGGCTGCTACTATCTCCTCAGTTGCTCTTGTCCCTTCGACTGCTATTGTCCCCTCCCCTTGGTTGCTATTGTTCCCTTGGCTGCTACTGACTCTGTCGTCGAAACTAGAGCTCGAGTCTCAACCTCTGTGGATATAATCTTAGTCGAGTGTGTGTCTACATGTGAAGTATTGGCCATGGACGAGGATATGGCTATTTACTGGACGAGGATATGGCTATTTACTCATATTTGTCATTGCTATCTTCCTCTTTTTGCTTCCTCTTTCTTTTCCCTATTTTTATTTCTTCAAGGCTGCTTGTGCATCCAAGGTGGTCCATTGGAACACGGTCTACCACAAGCTGTCATAATTAGTGGCTGGTTGGAATTTACCCAACTTAGTGGTAGGCACTTGGGTATACACGACGTCCAAGAATAATGCAATAGCATTTGAGTCATGTAAATTGCCTTATGTTTGCATGCTAAGAACTCCCTTATTCTCTCTAACATGTAATGGGCCTAGTTGTATATCCTCCCTACTCAGCCCGAACATGTAGTCTACCATCCATATTGCTATATTTGATGCTCTACTAGACCCTGTTAGCCTACACTTAATCAGATCCATGAGGCATTTCCAATCTGCATTGGCCAACATTTGTTTTTGTAACCCTCTGGCACCTGCATTCCAAATGGTGTCTTTTTCTTTTTGGGTTAGGTCTTGCTTGCAGATTCGTTTAATTATTGTCTCCTGTTGTGGCCCCATTTTTGTTGTAGATTTTGTTATTATAGTTCCAAAGGTTGGTATTCCAAAAACTCTTCGAAAATCGTTTGGTTGAAATGAAATAGAGATTGAACACCCCATATATTCAACCACACTTCTATGCGCATGCTGGTCATAGTTTATTACCATTGATTTTAAGTATGGTTCAAAGCCCCTTGAGTTGAAAAAAGGGAATTGTGCAGCCTTATCTACCTGAGTATGTTGTAGTGCCTACTTCATGGGATGGTCGCCGACATTCTCTTGCCAGCCACCATGCTCTGCACTCGCTTCTTGTAAGGCTTTCCCAAGTAAGAGAGTTAGTAGTGACATTGTCGTTCTTCCCTTTGTCTACTTTCCCTCCTGCAATCTTTGGCCTGTACATTGGCTTCTTCCCCTTACTACTGCTGCTAGCGTCCATGTTTCCAAAACTTAGTTTTTCTTGAAGATGACAAGGCTCAATGGTTTTGATTTTTGTTGTCTGTAATTTTTGCTCTGAATGGTACGATATTATTCACCCTCACCAACCATGCATAAAATTGTTTTATTCTTTTGCTTGGTCGTGCGGATATGCACCCTCTGGGACTTCGTAACGTGCATTCAATAATAAGGCGTATTGTGAGGAACTTCCACCCAACCCGTACTCTTCTTTGTACGGCGCAATTGTGCCGTCACCGTACAACATACTCCTGTTTCTGTCGTACCGTGTGGGCTCGTTGTACTATGGCACTCTTTGTTGCTACCCTTCGTATGGTGTGTTGATGTTGAATTGATCGCCGCACGATATAATCAATGGCCTTCCACTCCTTCCCTGTGCAATGTTGTATGGTACATTGCTATCAAATTGACTGAACCCGATGTCGTACTGTACAGTCTGTTACGTTTTGATCTCTTTGTACGGTATCTACTCTCTGCTGTGTAATGAAGGCATTGTTGTACGCTTTGACTCCCGTTCTTTCTAGATCTTGTCCTTATGGTGTATCCTTCGTCCTTTTACTGTATTGTGTGGTGATTTGCTTGCTCCATACGGTACCTCCTTTGCTCCTTGCCCTTCGTATGGTACAATTAATCCGTGTCCAATCTGTTGTGCGTTTGACCCCTTCGTTGCCTCCTCTTTGTTGCTGTACCGTGTCTTTCTTGGACTGTAAGGTGAGATTCATAGTTTGGCCATACGGTGTGCTACATTTTATTTAATCTTTTTTCCGTTTTTTGATATTTTTTAATTTTTTCACCTTTATTTTTTTTTGTAGCTTTATTTTTTATTTTTTCTGATATCTATTTATTTCCAATATTTCTTCTCTTCATTTTTTCTACAATATTTCAATTTTTTGCTTTTTTCCATTTTTTTCTTCCTCTTCAAATTTTCTCTTCAAGCCTCTTATTTCATTGTTTTTTTTAACCTTTACCTCTGAAGCGTACCGCCACTTACACGAGAAAGGAGGCCTCTTGTAGCATTCCTCTTCATAGCATGTTCTAAAATATTTTAAGTCAAAAATCTTGTCTACTAAGGGAGCAGGGCCCATACCTTTATAACTTCCATCCACAATGTTTGCCGTATTGTTGGTACCAAGTAATGTTTTCTCCGTCTATGATCAGTGAGCCTATTGGATTTGGAATCACCCGCCACAGTTCGTACGAGGTCACTAGTGTAGGGGGCTCTTGATTGTTTTCTTTAGGATATTTGGCTATGTCGTCATTGTACCGTCTGGCTCGACACCGATAAACATGTCTTTTGTCATCATTATGGGTTTCAGGCACAGTCCATCTTTTTTTGAGTACTCGTTCTAGTTGTCTTCATCCCAGTCATCTTCTTTGCTTTCATTTTGTACTGCTCTTTCTTTTTTTTCTCTTTGCTTTCTCCTCTCTTTCCTTCTCTGCTTCCTCATCTAATTCGTATGACAAGTACCCCTTTCATTCTCCTTCGTAGGGTGCATGGTACTTCCAATGACCCCATATCCTTTTCCAGAGGGCGGGTGTTCCAAATAAGACATTGGTTAGATGCTTGTGAACCTAAGGCACTGCAATGCCTTCACTCTTTTCCTAGTGAGTTTCTCTTCGACTACTCTCTCACTTCCTAGGGTGGTCCAGCCTTCCTTTGGTGCAAACTCTCTGCCTATTCCCCAATCTTCTTCCTCCCTAGTTTTGCTTTCGCTTATTCCCTAGTCCTTTGTAGTTGCGTACCCCAACATATTGATGGCGATTGTTTCCTTTCTCTCCTGATACAGTTTTAGTTTTGATCCTTTAATGGAGTCTGGTAACAGTATCCCATCTAAATTCTTTAGTTTGATTGCTCCATTCTTGGCAACTTCCTTGATTTTAAAGGGTCCAAGCCACCTAACTTTGAATTTTCCCAACTTGATCTTGTTACAATTGTTATACTTCAAAACTAATTGGCCTGGTCGAAACCTCATTCGGGAAGGTGTTTGTTGTGCTAGTACTTTCTTCTCTTCTGCATTGTCTCCGTTGCCCATTATGTGAGAATTCTTGGTTCATCAAGTTTGTCGAGCTAGAATAATTGCTCCTTCAAACTCTCTGTATCCCCCAGTCTATTCTCAATGGCTATTCTCAAGCTCGATACCATGTACTCGGTTGGCACTATCGCCTCTTGACCATACATCAGCTAGAACGGTGTGTGCTCAGTCGTCACCTTGTATGTCGTATAATAGGCCCATAGTACAACGGGTAACCTTTCCTTCCAGTCAACTTCCTCAATTCCGCATGACTTGTGGATGACGGAGAAGTATTTTGTTTGTGGATTCAGCCTGATTGTTGGCTTTTGGGTAGTACGGACTTGATAAATTATGGAATCTTTGGAACTCTATCGTCATCAATTGAATGACATGGTTGACGAAATGTCCACCTATGTCGCTAGTGATTTGTATTAGGATGTTGTACCGTGTGACTATCTGCTCATAGATAAATTTTGCCGTACTAAGTGCATTGTTGTTTGGCAATACCTGAGCCTCTGCAATTGGTTGAATTTCAGCGGCCCAATGAAGTCTAGTCCCCATTGTTCAAACAACTCTCGAGGTTGGGATGGGAACATTGGCATGTAGTCCCTCTTAAGAGACTTGCTGACTCTTTGGCATGTGTCATATCCTATCACCCACTCTCGGGCGTTTGTGTGTACTGTTGGCTACCATAGCCCTGCTAGGAGAACTTTCCGAGCTGTGATGTTTGGTCCCATATGCCCTCCGGCTAGACCTTCATATGCTTCTTTCGGTACGTTGGGAATTTCTTCTTCCATAACACATTGCCTAAGTACTTGGTTTGACCCCATCTTGTATAATAGACCATTAATAAGTTGGGAAGTTTTGCTTTTTAGTACTAATTTCCTTTGTTCTCTTGGTGGCATTTCTTTTAGGAATGTTGACATCGACAGGTACTCTCCAATTTTCTCATACCATGGGGGAAGGGTTGCAATCTGAAACAAGTGTGCATCAGGAAAGTCTTCGTTCACTCCTTCCGGGGGCTTACTAGATCGAATTCTTGATAGTTGGTCAACGATGACATGACTCTTCTTGGGACATACGATTATTGTGAAGGTAAACTCTTGCAACGAAAGAAGCCATTAGCTTACACTTCCTTGAATGATAGGTTTTTTGACCAAGTACATGAGAGCTTGATGGTCAACTTAGAATGTGAAGGGAGTTGCCAACAAATAGTGCCTAAATTTTTGCATCGCATACACCATTCCAACTTTGTTGTATTGTAATTCTTCTCTACCTTAGACAACTTTCGACTTGCAAAGAACATCAAGTTATCCAATCGTTGCACACCCACTTGTGCCAGTGTCGCTCTAATTGCATAATTTGAAGCGTCGACATGCACATGGGATTCTTTATTCCAATCCGAGTATGCCAAGATTGGTGAACTAATTAGTTGTACTTTTAGTTCCTTGAAGGCTTCTTCTTGTGTGTCCATACAAATAGTTGTCCCTTCCTCGTGAGTATGTCTAGTGGATAGGAGATTTGGGCAAAATTCTTAATAAACCTTATATAGTACCCAACATGTCCGAGAAATGATTTCACCCCCGTGATGTTCTGCAGAGCTTCCATTTGTACAATTACCCTTATCTTGTTAGGGTTTGTCTTGAGTCCGGCTTTATAGACGATGTGACTCAAAAGTTTACCTTGTGGCACCATGAACTGGCATTTCTTCAGATTTAGTGGTAGTTGGGTTGCCCTGCACCTCTCCATACACTCTCCTAATGCCTTCAATTGCTTCTCCTCATGCTTTAGATTGACCAATCATCTAGGAATGCTTTGAAATTGCCAACGAACATTTTGTCAAAGATGTGCAGGATTATTCTCTAAATGGTAGCCGTAGCATTACATAGCCCGAATGACATTTGGTACGCATATACCCAATCCTCGACTACGAATGTTGTCTTAAGCTTTTCTTCCTCCGTGATACTTATTTGATTGTAGCCAGAGAACTCGTCCATGGACAAGTACATTTCATGTCTAGCCACTTCCTTGAGGATTGTGTCGATGAAGGGGATCGGGAAGGGGTCTTTAATTGTCACTACATTTAGACTCTAAAAATCTACACATTTAGATTTGTTCAGATTCATTCTTTAATGATATGACAATTGGTGACACCCAGTCAGTCACCTCCACTTTGAAAATGATGCTCGCTTCCAACATTTTCTCAATCTCATCTTGCACCTTGGTGGCGTAGTTCTTATTCATTTTGTAGGGTCTCTTCCATATGGGTTGTGCTCCCAGTATGAGAGGGATCCTATGTATGCCCAATTTTGGCGGTATTCCCTTAAGGTCTTTGTACGTCCAGGCGAATGCATCTTTGTACTCCATGAATATCTTGAACACTGCTGCCTTCAATACGGGGTCCCTATCATCACCGACCAAGATTATCATTGGTTTGTCTTCCTCTCCCAAATTCACTTTTTTCATCCTTGGTTCCTCATACTTGATTATTTTGTCACGTTCAAACTTGTGGGTTGGCATATCATCTAGTTCAGTTACTCCTTTGTATTCTCTGTACTTGTCCGAAAATGTTTGGTTGGGCGTGCCCTTATCATCATCTTCTTGAATTTCCCCGATTTATAGCATATTGCACTTCGGATAGAATTTGCCAATGAAATAGACCATTGAGAGAACTTGTCTCATCCTCCGAGCAACTCTCGAGATCAAGTACACCTTTTTCATTCGGTTCCATAACCTTTCTTCCTTCATCTGCATCTGACTCTCCTCCGTCGGACTCTCATCCGGAGGATGCCAACTCTTCACTCACGACCTGGTTCTTCAGGTCAATGACGTACTTCCTCTGGCTTCTCTCAATCGAGAGTGTGTTCAATTTCCAGTTGTGGGCTGCCTTGGTAGCGATTAGCCATCCTCTCTTGAGTAATGCGTCGTACACCTTATGTAGTGGGATGAGGACAAAGTTCAAAAGGAATTGTTGTATGCCGATTGTCACTTTTTGTGCCATCAGTGTATCGAGAGGTTTGATGCCGTGCTGGTTGGTGCCTACCAAGTGGAATGTTGGGGGCCAAAGAGTTGGCTTCCCCAGACATGTCCAAGTTTCCTCTGGTAGTACGTTTACTCCCAAGCCTTCTCTGAATTTGACTGCAATGACGTACTGGTTGCTCTGTTGGAGGTTCTCCATTCTTTGGCCATCGCCTCTTCTACTTCCACCCTGGTCTCTCAGAGTCTTTCTTTTTCGATACGAGGGTTTGGCTATATAGCTTTCTTCATTTGTGCTTTGGTAATTGCCAAAACCTCCTCGTTGTCCACTTCCAACATATTTATACCTTTCTGCTTCGAGCAGTTGGTATCTTCATGATCGCCCATCCACACCATTTGCATAGTCTTCCTCCCGTACTTTGATTATTTTGGCATTCCTTGGTGAAGTAACCCCATTTGTTGCACTTTTGACATTGTATCATAGGTCTACCTTTGGCATTGTACTGCATTCTGCTTCTCGGTCCACTATTGTTGAACGGATTATTGTTGCCTCTTCTGTTGTTACAGTATCCTCTAGGGGATGCATTGTTATTGTTCTGGTGTTTTGGCGGTGTGGTCGGAAGGGTTGACTATTCCCCTTGTGCAAAGAGCACTTGTGTGCTTCTTGTCTTCAAATTGTATGCGCACTCCTTGATAGAGTGTCCCACCCATAATTTGGTAGATGTCACAAAGTAGCTTCTTTGGGCAATTTACCTTGGTATGACCTTTTGTCTTGCATTCGATACACCACAGTTCTTTGGATTCTTTGGAATTCTCCTTTTCCGCCTTCAGCTCTTTCATCATTCTCATCATGTCTCGTTTGAGGGCTTGGACGGTTTTTGATTCTTCATTGCTACTCTCCTCCATACTCTTGTTGTTATTTGTCCTTTTCTTTCCTCGAGAGGATGTTTTATTCTCACTCAATGTCCATCGCTCGATTGTAAGCATCGGCGTATGAGGATGGAGGTACCACCTTCATTTTCTTTTGCAATGAGGGAATCAATCCTTCAATGAACCATCTTTTCTTTAATTAGTCTATCGGCCGATTCTCCAATTTTACCAACTCCTTGAGCCTACGATTGTAAGCTCATACATTCTCATGTTTTTCTTGTTTAGTATTATATATTTCAGCTACAATTTCATTATTGTCTCTCAGGAGTCTGAATTCTTCTCGGAATGCTCTTTTTAGTGCCTCCCATGTGGCTTTATGTGTTGCTTCTAGTTCTGTGTACTAGTCAATTGCTATACCTCAGAGTCGCTAGAAATTCTCCCAGCCAATAGTCTTTGTCTTCTTGCTTGTTCTCTATCCATATGGTTTCACATGTTTTGCAGTGCCTGACTGGATCATTGGACCCATTCCTTGTGAATTTTGACAGTTTCTATCTCTCAACACTTAGACTGGCTGGCGGAGTTACCATCTTCCTTGATCTCTTCCTTGTTTGGTGGACCTTGTTGTACCCAAACCAAATTTTTTGCTTCATTAAAGCATTTTGCTTAAAATGGTCTAAACCTTGTAAAATGATGTCAAAACATAGTTTTTGGGCACATCAAGTATGGACTTTGAGTCAATGTGATGTCAGGAAGATACTAGCAAAATTTGAAAAAAATGAAAATTAGGGTTTGTGGACCCCTGTTTTTAGGTCAAAAAACCCTAAAAATTGAAACTTGTCAGAATTGATTGAAAATAGTTTTGATTGGCTTATTTTGCTTCATGATCACAATGGTGAAGTCAGATTCAGTTAAAACTTAGTTTAAGTCTAGTGGGTAGTTTTCGCTTTTTCAAGTGAAAAGTTAGCATCTCCGAGGTCAACAATGGTAGATGGCCAGGGGCCAGATGTGGAAATCTAAGCTTAAAACGTTTCGATGAAGATTCTATGGAGAGATATGTTAGAAATAATGCTTCGTCTCGGAGGGGATTTCCATCGAGGTGAAAATGCTGAAATTTTTTCTAATGTTGGAGCAAAAGCGCACCTGTGAGCCAAGGGCGCCCTTGATTTTAGAGGTCCAGATCAACTTTTTGAGACTTGTCACTTCCAAGAGGACTTCTTCGGAATATTGTCAGCTTCATGATGAGTTAGCCAACTAGTCCGACAGATATGTCTAGCACCTGAAATTGGAGATTTAATGCAAAATGAGGGAGATGAAAAAATGACTTAACACTGGAGTGAAAAGCGTACCTCTTAGCCAGGGGCGCCCATCTTTTTGAAGCACGAGATGGAGGTTTCTGATCAAATGACATCCAGGATGTTTGTCTTAGACTTGATCTAGCTTCACAACGTATCTGTCAGCGGGTGAATCAGAGTTGCTGAATTGTCGGAATTAGGAGTCAAACATAGGGTTTTAGTCATGGTCAAAATGTCAAGAAAAAGCAAAAGCACCCGTGGAGGCCAAGGGCGCCCAAGGTTTTGGAGCCTCAAATCTAGTTTTTTTGGTCATCTCAGATATTCGTTCTGCTCATGACGCTTCCAGTTTTCTGTTGCATACCTTAGCCGGGTCAAAAGACTTGTCGACAGCCTGCAGCGGGAGTTCAAGTGATTTTTAGCCAGTTGCAGAAATGGCTATCTCTGGGAAGAACAGTGCCCCTAGAGGCCAGGGGCGCCAATGTTTTTCAGCTGCCAGATGATGTTTTTATGAGAAGTGCTCTCCAAGGGCTCTTGTTCAAGATCTAACCAGCTCCGCAATGAGCCTGTCAGCTAGTTTTGAAGTTGTGTCGAACACTGGGAAACGTAAGATGAAGGTCAGAATCACCTTCAAAAGGATGAAAATGTATAAATTTTTTTCAAAGTCTGAGGCCAAAAGCGACCCTGGAGGCCAGGCGTGCCTTGAATTTTGGGGCCTTAGATGATAGAATTAGGGTTTGTAGCTTCAAGGAGTTTCTTGTTAGTTTTGAACTTGCTCTTCAATGAAGCTGTCAGCCAGTCAATCCGACATGACAGTCAATCAAAACCAGCAATCGAACATGGATTCCAGTGACGTTTTCAAATTCAAATTTTCAAAAAATTGGCTGTCTGGAAAGTGACACCTAAAGTCAAAGTTTGACTTTTTGAACTCAAGAGAGGTGGCGCCCTAATCAAGGCATATTTCTCAACCAGTTAACTATTTTCAGGCCCAATCACAAGCAAGACATTGGTTTAGATGTCCAATCAAAAGAGGCTAGTGTCATTTTAAAACAAATGCATGCATTTGTGACGCCTTTTATGATAAATTTTTATTTGTTAAGGCAAGAGGTGTCCATTATTCTCATCACAGGTGGAAGCGAACACGTATTTTCTTGAGCAAGAAAAGATTTGAAGGTGCTACGAGCAATATTTTTCAGTGTTCTTCGCAGTGCCAGGTCTAGATTGTTCAGAGGAAGCATTTTCTAGACTTCATTTTTCAATTGCCTACAGACTTCATCAAATCCAATTCAAGCATAGGCAACTTTTTCAGAGACAGAATAATAAATTTCTATTTCTATTTCTAAAATTCTTCTAATCTTGTCTTAGGTTTTCTCTCGCATGTCAAAGTAAACGACGAAATTTTTAGAATTAGATTATCTGGGTTCACATATTTCAACGTCAACAGCAAAACTCATGTCTTAGATTTTTTCGAGAAAATTGCCCCGTTGCTTCACATTTTGAAGCACTGTGCTTTTTTCCGAAGATTCCTTTGCATGTGGGTCAAAAACTCATTTTTTCCAAAATCGAATCATCTGGGTTGGCTTAGAATTCCATTTCCTACAAAACACATGTTTCAGATTTTCTCGAGAAAAATTGCCCCTGGTGCCCCTGGTGCTTCTTTACCAAAAAGCTCTTGCATGCCAAGGCAAAAGGCGTTTTTTCGAATTTCTGATGTTGTGGGTTTGCTTAGAATTATTTTCTCTACAAAACCCACGTCTCAGAATTTTTCGTGAAAATTGTCCCGCAACAGGTATTTTTAGCCTTGTTAGAAGCTATTTTTAGTTTTCCAGATTGCAGTTCACTCAAACTGAATTCAAGACCAAATTGGTCTTAATTCATGATTTCATAAGAAAAGCTGACACTGTTTTGCATCAAGCACATTCAGAGGGTTGATTCAGACAATTTGATAGGTGTAGTCACTCAAAGTCCACATGGTTTCATACCTCGTATAGCTGATAGCCTTCCTAGGCCAGTTTAGAGGGTTGATACCATTGGAATTCTGTGTGTGCGGCGGGTTCGTGTGCATTTCTCATAGCCAGAGTGTTCGTGGTCAAACTTCATGGTTTCGTCATGCAACACTTTTCCATGAGAAGAATTGAGAAAAGCGTCAGAGGCATAAAGTTGCAGAAGAAACAGAGGCCATCACTCCAGTGCGGAGCCGCCAAAGTTACCAATCAGTGAATTGCCAGTTGATGTTGCACAGATTGAGTTCCAGAATCTAGTTCATGAGAGGTCTTGATGGTGATCTTAAGGCGTTCAAGTTGGATCACTTCTCAGTGATAACAACTAGTTTCAACAAGGCGATTGAGATGTTAGAGAATGTCAGAGGGCGATCAAAGATGGAGAGAAGTTGAACAAGCAGTTCATCATCGTGGATAGCATCAGAGTGCCAGAGGACAAGACCATCGACAAGTTCCTGGACGAGGTGATAGATAGAGAGGGCTTGTAGAAGACAACTAGTTAGAACCTGCAGTTATTTTCAACGATAGAGTCAGAAGTAGCAGTTAAGTCAACATCATTTCTTGAGTTCTCATTGCTGATCTCATGCACGCCTATCTCATTCTTGGAGATATCTTCGCAGAAGGATGGACTTTCAGTTAGGATCCAATTGATTGATGTTAGTTATCAGTTAGCTTTCATTTCAATAAGGACGTGCATGTTGCACATGTCCATTTAGTCTAGTTTGTTTTGGTTAACTGATGGTAGCTTTCCAGTTAACTGTATAGTTTCATTTATTTAGACTTAGACAATAAATTCTTGCATGCTTGCAAGACTGATTGTAAACTCAAGGTGATTTTAGGGTTCCCTACACCTTAGAGTTCTATAAATAAGAGCACCTTTGCTCATTTGTAAATAACTTTTGCACGCATTAGTAATATATGCTGCGCTACCTTGCCTGAAATATTGCTGTTCTGTATCTGTTCACGAGCTTTTGCTGTGATAATAAAAAGCTGCGCCACCTTGCCTGAATGTTATTATCATGATACTTGTTCACCTTAGTTAAATATAGTTGCTAGTTTGATTGTTTATTGTATGCATGTCTCGCCAATGCAATTTGCTGTCCTAGTTTGCTATCTTATGTTGTGATTAATAGTTGTTCTTTCATATCTACGCCTCAGATAGGGGTTCCTCCTCCTTGGAAATTTGGAAAGAAGAATTATCATTTAAATGTTGTTGCCAATAAGCTTGTTGCATATCTACACCTCAGATAGGGGTCCCTCCTCCTTGGAAATTTAGTAATTGAGCTTATCGTTTGATGTCGTGCCTAATAAACTTCATATCAGCCTACGCCTTGGATAGGGGTTCCTCCTCCTTGGAAATCCTGTTGTAAAGTTTATCGTATATCACATTCCTGCTCCTAATTCCTCATGCTCTGTTTATCTTGAGGGAATAGGATAGATTAAAGCATTTAGTTAGTTGTAGTTAAGATCTGCAAAACCAGAGAAAACCCTTAGCTGCAACTGCTGTTATTTACTTCCATTTACGATGCCATTATTACTTCCATTTACTCTATCAATCACACATGCAATGCACATAACATAGGAGTTATATTTTCATTCATCAGATAGGAATTCATTACATCATATAACAACATTTTGCTGTCTCTGACTACAAATGAAATCCCAATATATATAGTTGGCCGATGTTGGTTGAGGACATGAACCGTCGGCAACTACCCAACCAAACTAATCAACTGTCGGGGGCTAACTCCTGATTATAACATTAACAAGTTTTATTTATTTATTTATTTACTGACTACAAACATTATTTATTTGTAAAAAAGCTATCGTGCACACTGATCACAAACCTTTATATTTATTGGCACAAAACAAATTACAAGCAATACATTACAAATGGATGGGAATTCTAGAACAATTTCATTTGGTAATTAAATGTAAAAGGGAGCTAATGATGTTGTGACAGATACGTTGTCTGAGCCACCTATTTTAACAATGACTATGGTAACTCATTTGAAGCCTTTAATAAAAGAGGCTTACATTGAAGAATGTCCACTTGAAAAGGACACTAGGAAGATACATGAAGAACTAATGTTACAAGCAATTGTAGAAAGTGAAAAAGACTTGTATCTTCAGGATGGATACTCTACAAGATAGGAAAATTGTGTGTCAAGGGCACAAAGGCTGTGATGAACCTAGGGTTTATATATATATATTCCTTCGAACCAGACTGTAATTAATGTAGGGTTTTTTCCAGAAAATTTTATTCATAGCAATATATTACTTAACATACAGAGTTTGAAAATTACATCCCAGGAATTCATACAAATTAATGTCAAATCACATATCACAAGTTTCAGATTTGACTTTTATCAACAATGAATGCATGCTATTAATTGCTGTTATAGGCTGGGATATCACAAGTAACCTGATCTAGAGTAGGCCCCGTGGATGCTAATGGCTGAGTATACAGGAGCGCTGTCATCTAATAGGTTTGTTTTCAGACAGTACTTCAAAAACTCAGAAATTGAGGCGTGAAACCCTCAATTGCCGATCTTCTTACACTTTATTATTTCCTTGCCTCCCTGGGTCCGTTCTGATCTGGTTGCCAGTGAATGATAGTTGACTGCCTCGTGCAGGCTTTCAGATTCGTGGTGTCCTAAACTTGGGAACATCAGAATGCTATGCCTTCCTTAGATCTGCGGTAGTCTGAAATTTTAAAGGTCTGCTTACTCTGACTTCCAACACAGTCCAGCAGTAAGCGTGGCGGATCAGGATCAGACTAAGCACTGGAAACACCTCCTACCAGCTTCCCTGCTGAGAAAACAATGTGGCGACCAGCATCTGAATATGCTCCTCTGTGTGCGCCAAGTGTAGATGTGACAATTCACACAGCCACCCAGACCTGCAATTAAATTTGAGTGAACAGATTTGCAAAATTGAATGCAGATGGAATTTAGGATGGTTAGGGTTTCCGTTCTAACTTCCTTACACTTGACAGGGGTTTTGTCCTGCTAGTGTAACCGCCCAAAAATTTCGTACAAACTCCATGCCCTGTCAAGCACCCAGAATTGCAATTAATATAGCGCCCCCCCCCCCCTCCCCCCCGCATGAGGCGTGTGACCTATCTTGGTGCCAAAATTTGAAATTTAAAATTAAACTTATTATTTTTTGTACATATTAATATGTACACTATTAAATAAGTCGGTGTTAAAAAACACCTTGTCTGAGTCGGCTGTGGCCAACCTAATTGGATAGGGTCATGCCAAAGGCTTCTGTATATGAGGGATGCACATGCCTCCAAAGTTTTAGGTCACTTTGGCATAGGTAAAATATTGATTTTTGTAACCTTAAATGTAGCAAGATTTCATTAGAAGTTGTAAACTATACAGTATTGGCAAATCTAAGACAAGGAAAAAGAGAATGTATTTGCTTTTGCCAATCCCCACAAGGCCATGGGAAAGTGTTTTTGTGGACTTTGTTCGAGGTTTGCCTATGAGTAGATATGGGTATGATGACTTGTTTGTGGTAGTTGATAGGTTTAGTAAAATGTGTACTCCAACTACTTGTAAAATGACAAAAAAAAGTAGTTGAGATGTTCTTTAATAATGTATGGGTGCACTTTAGGCTTCCTAAATGCATGATTTCAGATAGAGACACAAGGTTTGTTGGTACATTTTGGTCTACATTATGCAGTATGATGGATACTAAGCTAAAGAAGTACAACCTTTCACTTACAAATAGATGGTCAGACAAAAGCGGTCTATAGGGCTTTGGTGCAATTCGTTAGGGGATAAGATAGTAAGTGTCCCAAGACATGGGATGAATCAATTCCTCACATTCAACATTCTTATAACAATGCATTGCATTCTTCTACTAATAAGTCACTATTCGAGGCGTGCTTGGGATATTTGCCTTATAGTACTTAATGTAGCTTTTGATAAGTATGATGCATAAGTAGGACAAGATACCGAGGTGACTAAAGTATCAAAATTTATTGAGAAGATTGTACAAATTTAACTCAAAATTGAGGAAGGACTGTAAAGAACACAAAAATGGTATAATCAAAGGCATGACCGGCATAGGAAAAAGCACAAACTTAAGGTAGGGGACAAAATTTGGCTTTCCTTGGGCAAAGAAAGGCTACAAGGACAAGCAAAGAAAATTAAGCCTTTAAGGTATGGACTTTTCACAATTTTTGGAGACCATAGGTGTGAATGTATTCAAACTTGATCTCCCTTCTTTCATGAAGATGCACACAGATGCTAATTCTGAGTATTTGAAGCTTAATGAGTCTTCCATGCTTGATGAAG
The DNA here is from genome assembly GCA_007115665.2 of Sequoiadendron giganteum. Lineage (NCBI taxonomy): Eukaryota > Viridiplantae > Streptophyta > Pinopsida > Cupressales > Cupressaceae > Sequoiadendron > Sequoiadendron giganteum. The sequence goes on along the minus strand of CM021102.1, from coordinate 81,730,152 downwards.
AAGAAGAATAATTGCTACCCTCTTTAGAAGATTTGGATGTCGAAGGAAGAGCCATACTCATAGAGGATATGTTGCTATGAAAGAAGACAAGGGAAACTCAAAGTAGAGTCCTAAGGAACATGGAAAATGGCACTCAAAGATCACAAGGTGAGTCAAGCAAAGTGGTATTCCAAAGAAAGAGTGGGAGAACTCATCCCCTACTTATTGTTTCATTAAGCTTTTGTGGGACCAAAAGTTCCCTAAGAAGGGAGGTGTGATCCATGTTGGATCTAGAAAATGTTCGAGAAACAAAAATCTTGAATGGTAAATTGGATTCTGGTTGACAGACAAGTTTAGAAACAGATATTGACAGAAAAATGAAGGCAGACTGGACCACAATCTTGGTAGTGATTTGGTCCAGACTGTTGAAATTTGAACCATACAGTTGCCTTTTCAGCTTCCTGTGTGTTGGGGAATTCTTCTAGAGCTTGGGAGAGTCCTATTGTTCACAAAAAATCTATAAAAAGGGGATAGTAACTTGATTCAAATTCATGTTTTAGAGATTGATAGAAAAGGAGAAATATTGTAGAATTCAAATATTCATAAGGAGATAAACAGAAGTAGAGTGCATAATTGAAGATCCACTTCTTGTAGTTATTTACCCAAGGTAATAAAGAAGGTTGCAAGGCCATTGTCACTACCATAAAAACTGGTTTTCCTCCACACTAGGGGGTTTCTAGGATTAAATCTGAGTTTGTGTGAGTTGTTGCAAGTTTCATTTCGATTTTCACAATATTCTCTTCTCATAACAAGCAAACTTCATTTGGATTACCAAGTATCAAGTTTTTTTAATAATTTGTGATTCTTGAAGTCTAATTAAAGAGTTTACAGATCAATTTATTAGCAGGCACTTTGTTTGCCCATTTTGAAGCCGTCTTTGACAATGTTTTTCTGTCTATTTCTATTTTTTAAACAGCATGTAATCATTTGACAAGATCTTCCATATAGCCTTTTAACCTTAATGTTCTGTCTCCTTTATGGTTTTCATTGATGTTTGGGGTGCTTAAGTGTTTTAGTTGCCTGATTACCTGTAATTTTCCATTTTCTTCCTTCTCATTGTTGAAGTTTTTTGGAGGGGGTACTAGTATGCAATATTGTGCTGAGTTTGGTTTGGCTTTGGCTTTGAAATTGCAACTTGAGGTTTCTTGGAGGCACAGTTCATGAACATCAGACTTTGGATTTTGGAGAATTGATTGTGGTATTCCATGGCTGTGATCTTTTCTTATTAAGTGTGAATCAGTGGTTTGTGGCTTCAAGATTTTCACATGATTGATTTACATTTGTCTTTTTTGTGTGTTTTGATTATGTCTGAATATTTTAAGGGTGGAAAATTCTTTAAGATTTCAGTTTGTGGATTCAGAACTAAGTTGCTGGTTCTGGTACTGGTTTGCATTCGGGTTCGGGGGTTTGGCTAATTTCTTTTTTTTGGGGTTTGGGTTCCTTTTGGGTTCGTTAGTACAAAAAACATGTAAAAATCATAATATATATATATATATATATATATAGAAATAGAATAATGACTTAGGATTAGAATATCACATAACATCATATAAACAACAAAACCACCATAAACTTGAATGTCATTTAAAACATGCATGATAAAATATTCATCGTTCATACTTCAAGTTCAATATTAAAATAATAATATCAAGTTCACAACACTTCTAAATTTTTGATCATAAAATGGATTTTCTAAATCATCAATATCATTGTCAACATTAACATTAGATGATGTAGGAAGACTAGATGAATCACAAGCAGTGCTAGTGGCATTGTCAATAGCACTAATATTGTGCTCATGTTGGCTATCGGACTTCTCATATGCAATATGGTGGGAAGTGGAAGCATCCAAGTCAATATGCTTTGGCTCTGTATCCCACAACTTTGTCTCCCCTTCCTTGTAGTCATGTTGTTTGTGTGAAAGGAGACACAAGTTGGAATGCACATATATTAAGTTCTCCGCTCTTATTGAGAGCAATTTATTGCACTTTATTGAGTGGATGAAAGAATATGTGCACCAGTTCATCTCAGATACAAATGAACTAGCAACCTATGAAGAAAAAGTAAACAATTAAAGTTATACATTATAAAAAAAATAAAAAATTATAAATGAAACTTTAAAAACTAAAATATGAAAATTTATTAAACTTACTTGTGATACAATTTTGATTGTGAGGGGCTGCAGATGTTGGAAGTATTGGCTATGGAAGTACTAGCAACTATGAGCATCCTTTAAGAACCTATCACAAAGAGCCTCAATACCTTGACCATTTGAGTGCACAAAATCAATGAACTCACTCATGACTATACCTTGCAATTCAGGATCAGGAAAGAGTCTCATGAATGCTGCCTTGTACCCTTCAACCACTTCAAAATCTCTATGTGGGGGAAGCCTTCTTGACACAGAAAGAATCTGACTACTGTAGTATTTTGGAGACAATGCAAAGGCAAGATGTAATGGAGTGGTCATTTTGTTCCATCTTTCTTCAACAATTGCATGCACTTGTTTGAAGAAAATCTCTTCAGGGTCTTGCTCTTTTGCATTTATGGTGCACTTCATCTTCTCAATCATTGAGTCGATGCCATCATATATCTCTCCAATGCATGGCTTGTCCATGTTAGTATAGCGAATCATACTCAAAATGGGCTTGGTGAAACTAAGGAGATACTCTACACGATCCCACCATGAGTAATCTAATAGCATCCGCTTAATTATTGTTGCCCATTCAATGCTGCTTTGCCTCCATATAGACCAATTTTCGCTAATCACCATGCTAGAAAGTGCCTCTCTAACTTTCACAAGTTGTCTTAAGCCGATTGTTTTAAAGGCAAAATGGGTCTCTGCAACCTATTGCAAATTAAAAAAATTAATTAAAATTTAAAAACAAACTTTAAAGAAGAATTAGAATACACAATCAAATTATGAAAATGTAAATACTAGGGGAGAGGGGCCAGTAGTCGTGTTGGGTCCAATAGTCGTGCACTCAATTGTGATTATTCATATCAATACTAAAATGAATTAATATTATATCTTGTATTTATTTATTTCATATATTAATCAAAATATTACCAAATATGTGACATTATGGGACCAATAGTTGTTCAAGTAAAAAAAATATAAATACATTCATGAACAAGTGAAATAAATATTGTTTTGTTCAAATAAAATATCTAAACTATTCATTATAAGTGTGTCATTTATAAAATTAAATGGTCATTTGATAAAATAAGACACTCATTTAAACAAGTATTGTTATCATAGTGAACAAATATTGTTCTTATGTGTACGACTATTGGGGTAGCAATGTACAAGCATTGGAGTATTTAATATTAATAGTTTGTCCTATCACAAATATAAAAGGTGAGCACAATAAATACCATGTATTTTTTCAATAAATGTGAAGGATTTTCAAAAAGTTTTAGTGTTCAACTATTGGTCCATTTTTGTTTGATATAAGTTGTAATTTAAATAATTATGTGTTGTTTTTATGACAACAAATAGTTTTTATGTGTTCAACTATTGGTCCATTTGTGTTGAATATAAAAGCTAGAGATAACGAAGATTTATGGTTACCAATTGGTATTTGGTCCATTTAGGTTGCATATAAGTTTTATTTTAAATAAAAATATGATATTCTACAAGCAACAAATGATATTTTTTTGTTTGACTACTAGAGATACCATGATTAAGTTTTGGTCGAACTTTTAAAATGTCAAATTTTGGACACTTCTCATTAGATGTGCTGATGTGGCAAGTTGCATGATGAGTCACACCTCCAAACCTTAGTTATAGATAGATAAGAGGCTAGTCCGTATTTCAAAAAAAAAACGAAGGTCTTACGATATTCCAGTCAATCGCTACATGCTGACAAAGTTAGCCTGCACGACTATTGGCCCCTCTCCCCTACTTCACTTACCTTTTAATAGCTCTAGTTTTGAAAATGATCTAAAAATTCCTTGAAACATGTGGTGGCTGGTGATGAACATCTGGATGTCATCAACCTCTGCATACAATTCTTTGATCCAATATATTTTATTCCCAATCTTTTGTAGCATAATATTGAGTGAGTGGACCGCACAAGGTGTCCAAAAGATATGTGAATATCGTTCCTCAACCAACAACCCAACAACTCTACAATTCTTGGCGTTTTCCGTTACAACTTGAACAACGTTGCGGGTCCCACTTCCTCAATGGCTGCAATGAGAATGCCAGCAAAAAAATGTCCATTTTTATTTGCCCCTCACAATCCATGGTTTTCAAAAACCTTGCCCCTTTAGGGGACACCACATGACATTGATCAAGGGCCGATTTTTGAATCTTTCCAACCTTCTAAAACAGTGGATACACTTGTCTCGATCCATGAATCCTTTATGGGCTTCAATGAATCTTCAACCATCTTGACCCCTTTTTCCAATAAGGTGCCATGCACCTTCTCATAAATCAGGGCCTTGTACCCTTTTGGAGCTTCATTAACTATTTTCAACATCTCTTTCCAATATAGAAAGCGAACAACATTAAAAGACAATCCATTTGTATAAATACGTCTTGCTACATTTTGGTCGGCTATGTCTTGACTCTCATTTTGAAATGCAAGTTCCAAAGGCCCCTTTGATCTTTTGTTTATAGTGGGTTGTACACTTTGATTTTGAGGATGTGGAGTGGCCAAAAGTGGGTGGTTTTCTACCATGATATTGGAATTAGATGGGGGCAGCATTCCCTTTGATTTTTTTTTTAATAAGGGGTGACTCGATCTATATGAGATTCTCGTTCATCCACTGCTCAATAATATATCCTAGGTCTGTCTTTGATGGAATAGCTACACCGTTATTTCCAAGGCAAGCTTTGATGCCTTTTCTAGGTATTCCACACAAATTGCTTTCACTCAAAAATATGAACTAGAATATTGAACATCACATCCATTGCATTTCCAAATATAACCACCACCACTTGGACCTTGTTGTATCATTTGAACATATTTACATAGAGGAGAATTCGGATCTGTTTTGAATTTAGGTTGAGTTGCGGAGCTAGAACTAGTTGACATTGTGATTCCTATGACAACTTTTTGTAAACAACACATTCAAAAGAAAAACAAAAAAAATGAATACAAAAGATTTATTTATAAAACCTTTCATACATTCATAGAAGAATGGAAAAAACATAGATTATCAAAGCAAAGAATTTGTTTCATGTTTGTAAAACAAAAAATGGAGGAAAAAAAATGAAAAAAACTTACCTCTTTGCAAAAATATCCTTCTACAATCTTCTTGGCAGCCAATGAACACTTGCAAATGTGTAGGAATGACAATGCAATCGTTTTTAGAAGCTTCAATGGTCAATCTTCAACTCCCTTTGTTGATCCAACAAGCAAAAATGAATGCTCAGCCTCTTGGAATGAAAAAGTTGTTTGCAAAACAAATGAACAAAAATGAAGTAGTTTTGGTGTTTAATGTCATTTAGAACTCTCTTTTAGGGTTGTGTAGGGTGTTGGTCAAAGTCAATCTCAAAAAACAATTAAAAAAATGCAAAAAAAGTCCATATTTCTGCCACTGGGCATGCAGGTTCCCTCTGGGTGCGTTGGGTCCTGTTTGGTTCTCCCCAGTTTCTCCCAGGTTCACTCCAGGCGAACCGGTTCCCTCAAGGGGAACCCGACCGGTACCCACAAAGGGACCAGACCAGGATCCGAACTTGGTGCGAACAGGACGCGGATCCGGCCTTTGCAGGGGTGAACTTGGTAACACAGATTCAAAAGAACCCCCATTATTTGTGATTAACAGGGTCCTGCATCATATTTGTTTGTCAGTCCTGCTGGGAATGCCACATCTATGGAAATTCTTTTACCAGTATTTATTTTAGACTTCGAGTATATGGAAGCTTCACAGTTTTTTCTGGTGCATTAAATTTTTCTCTCTAAGGGCATTTTCAGATTCATATCAACGAGCAATTTTTCTCTTTTTTATTTTTAAAATTTAGTTTTTCTGTGAGCTGTTTGATGTGTTCATTTATAAAGACTTCATTGGTTTACTTTCTTTACCCATTTTAATATTTGGGTGAGAATAAATTGTAGAGTTTGCTTTTGGTCAAGCAGTTCATGGATGCTCTTTGATAAGGAATTTTAAAAGGTAAAATAATGAGAGTACACTAACAATTTCCAAGAATAAATTTTCCATTGTGCAAACTGCGCAAGGGCTGTACAAAGTGTAAATTCTCCTCGTTGAACCTTCTTTCACTGTTGTTTACTACAAGAGACCTCAACATAACTAAAGGCTAAATTTGAAGAAGACGTGAGATTTCTCGCTTCTATATACTTCTTATTTATTGGCTTCTATATCACTAGAATTCATGGATTTAGTGCATAGGATCCTTACACTTGTTTTTCATCAATTTGATACAATATTTTAATTTAAATGTATGTTTTTCTTATCAATATAAAAAAAATCATCAATTTATCGTTTTAACTTGTTGAAGATGTTTATTTTTTGTCTACTTGTGAAATTTAATCTGATGAGTGTAGTTAGAGGTGTTCTAAACATTTTAGCTACGGTACGTGTGTAAAGGCAATATCTATTTAGCCAACCCATTAACGTGATTAAGGCATTAGTATTTATCTGTTCATATCCGCTAGTGAATTTGGATCCACAAATGGAAGCATACATAAGCTTGAATAATGTGCAAAAGAGTCTTTTTTGTATAGAGTCAATAACAAGCAATGAGATCCATTTTCAAATGTTGAGCGGACTAATTAACACAAAAGAATTCCAGGTTGGTTCGAATAAACATGTTGTATACACCTAAAATTGGTTTGGAGTATCCTATTAATTAAATACAAATTATTTGATTAAGTACTCTAATTTCTTCTACTATTGAATAAATAAAAATATTTATTTATATAGTTCACATTTAATATTCATCTTAATTAAATAAACAAAATTAAATACTTTGTTCGATTTAATTATCAGATCCCTATTTTATTCTATCACATCAATCTTAAATTAATTAAATAAAGATCAAAACACTTTATTAATTAATTGCCATATTCTTCTGTTTAATTTAATAAACAACTATCTTATAGTTCGTTTTATTACATTATTTATCTCCTTTTTCCTAATTTAAATAAATCAAAAATATTTGAATTAGAGCATAAGGAATATTCCAATCTACATTTCCTAAAAAATGAATTGGATTTCCTATGTCTAATCTATGTCTAAAATATGTCACAATTAATGCTTTGAAACTTCATGAGAAGTTTTGGAGACAAATTGGAGACAAATTTCAAAATCTTCTCTCAATCCTCCTCCATCAATCTTTCCTTTTCTTTTGCCTGGTGTTTTCATGGGTAGAGACAATCTCCATCTTTCTCTCAATCTCCTCCATCTCTCACCATTCAATCTTCCAGATTGAATCCAAGCTTCTCAAAACTTTCCCTGTGCATTTCTACAGCTAAGAAATCTATAAATACAGCCTCATTAAACTAAGAAAGGATCCAGATAATCAAATTTATGCACTCTTACTTTGCAGGAATTTAAGCATCAAGCATCAAGCATTCACACATCAAGCATCAAGCAATCAAGTTTTCAACCATGGCTGCCTCATGTAGCTGCAATTATCTATTTCATATATGCTAGTTTACATTGTTTATCATTTAGTATTGCATTAGCATCATCTCATTCTTTGAATTGTCATTTTAACAGTCTTATTTGCTTAAACAATCTGAGAGCAATCATGATTTAATAAATCTTTGGAGATAGAGAACAATATGACACTTTTGATAGATAATTCCTTTGAATTGATTCATTTAACTTGTCTATTGATATAATGTCGTATTAAGAAGTGTTTTAATCTTGTTTACTTATTTCACACTTACACATGTAAATAGGATAACTAACCACATTTATGGTATCTAGGGAAATTGGTATTCAGCATGTGCAAGGGTAAGTGATTATTTTGTGAATCAGTTTTGAAAGATTTTGTCTGTCAAATATATACAGGAATCTAGCATGTGGAGGGGTAAGTAATTCTTTTGTTGATCAGTTTTGAGAGATGTCAAATATATATATTCGTAACCGATTCTCTTTTTTATTATTATAAGTTTTGAGTGATTTTGCCGATTAAATATATTACCCCTCCATATGCTAAAAACCAATTTCCCTAGATACTGTAAATGTGATTATTTATCCTATTTACTAGTTCATTTGAAACAACCTGCAATTTTTTTGTGTGAGTTGATCTGTTCAACATTTGAAAATTGGTCCTATATATATATGTATATGAAAACCATTTTTTTTAAAGAATGCATAAATCGATTGTTAATTCTTGCAAACCTATTAGGGTACTTGGACACATGGCAGTCTAGACTCCAGTAATACCTCTGTCGTGTTGGTTTGTGAGTTGCATCTGTAGTATCTGAGAATATCATTTACCCAAAGGTACAACGATAACATAGGGATCCTCTTGCGATGACATTTGAAAAAGATTCTAAATTAGAGTGATCAAGTAGACTGATTGTTTGCAGTCCCTTGCAATAATGATTGATTTTGATACATGTGCATACAGGAACATTCAGAATCAGTGGAAATCTTCCTAGTGTAAACTTAAATCCATGTCAGGGTGGTAAAGTATGTAGTTCTGTTGGGAGGTAAAGCATTTCCTGGTGCAATCAGTTTCCTTGCTTTGCCAGCAACCATTGTTATTCCCACTAATGCAACTATGCATTCCAATGTTTTCTGTTTTAAGAATTTTTAGTTTGTCAAGGGCACAGTAGCTACTGATATGCTTACTCATACAACTACGCATCCCCACCTTTTAGTTTTAGTGTCAAGACATTTCTTGACCCCACCATTTACTTGTCAAGACTACCCTCAATGAAATCTTTGAAATCGTTATTCAACTCTCCTACAGGTATTGCGAATGAAAAATGTGAGGTTGCTTCGTTAATTCCTGAAAAACAAACAGATCTTGAAGTAATTCTCATACAAACTTTGGTACAAGAACATACAATTCTTCCATGATATAACGATAAAGTTCCTAATGACACTCTTGGTACAAGATCATACAATTATATCATGATATAATGATACAAGTTCCTAACGACACTCCCCTGACAATTTGCAACAATTATCCAAATGTGAGAAATTGATCACTATCTGCTTGTCAATCAACAGTAGTTGTGAACCTTTCACAGATTACGAACCCAATTGTCATGTAGAGCACATGCCTCTTTTATGATGCGAATTCTAGCTTACTGATAAAAAGGTATTATCTGCAAAATGCATGAGATTCGTTTCCTATCATTATTCACAATCTTGACCACTACCTCATACAAGAGGTCTTACTAAAACTACATTGCAATTGTGAAAATAAAAATCATAGCAATTGAACAACTCTAGGTTCTTTATTCAAGAACTTATAGCAATTGTGAAAATAAAAATCAAAGAATGTGAACTTAAAAACTCTAGTTGAAGTATTTTTCCTCGACATTCCATGTTTTTAATATATAATAACCTCAACAGATTATTTTGCCAAATCAAATTTAGACTTCCACAATATAAATGAGCAAGTGTAAAATCCAGATTTCTTCACGATCTTAACAATAACATTGATAACCCAGATTTAACAAATGAAGACAACACATGAAAGGTTGACTCTAGATCTTTTCTTATTACTAATGAGATCTGAAATAAATCATAATATATTGCAACGTGAACATAAGCAACAGTAGCAACAATCAACTAAAAACACTTCGTTTAAACCACAACAAACAATTATAGATTATACAAACTTAGAGCGGTTAGAATTTGTAACACTTGAAGTACAATCTCAATGTTTGGATGAGATTGTCATACAAAATCCAAGGGTTTTCATCTTTAGATCCGATTGCTTGAACAATAGGCTCAAAACAATGTTGATAAGGATTTTTAGGTGTACAATCATTCATGATTTGAGTAATCATAATCTGGCAAAATATCTTCTTTAGCTTATTTGTGCAACCTTGGGAGAAGAAATGGGGTCTTTTTGTACTATAGGGGTCACTCATGCTCTTGATCTTATTCTCTTTAAAAAGCTTCACATAGAATTTGCCTTGTTGGAATGTGCAAATGTACTTAGAGGTGAGAGGAAACCCTTCTCTTTCGATCACTGTCATGAAATGCATTGGAACAATGACCTAGAGATGACATGAGGACCATCGAGGCTTGAAACCTTAACCATTGTATTAATGGTTACATGGGTGTCAAGCGTTTTTCATCATCAAGAGCACATGATAATTTGTGCCCTTTGAGATGAACAATTGTTTATGGGTGGGAAAAACCCTTTTGGAGTATTTGCGACATCCATTCAAGTCAATAATGGTGACTTGTGTAGAGAGGTAGATGGAAATGAACAGTGCAACAAGTTAGAGTTTTAGAGTTTGGGGGTTAAGGGTACATTGTGACTAACCTCTCATCGGGGATCGGGGTTTGAGAGTGAGACATTGGTAGGAGGAAGTCTAACTCTTTGATAGAAGGCAAGGGAAAAGAGTGAGGATTGAAGGAAAGGGATGTTGGGAAGGAGAACTCCAAAATTTCAATGGGGACAAAGGAATAAAATAAAATTAGAAGTCATGCTCAAGTGAAAGAGTTTGATATCTTAAGGGGAATAAAGAGAAAAGGTGGAAATTGAGGATTAGGGATACCTCATGACTCTTGCCATTTGTCGAGGATTTGGGATGAAGATTATGGCATGCTAGGTACCCAAATAAGAACATATCCAAGCTTGCAGTCTTGATGAGATAACATAGTGTAAAGTGTAAGGGATTGGAGTTTGGGGGTATCGTGGAAAATGTACTTAGATAAGGGAAGATTTAAAACTTTGGCTTTGATAGTTAACATTTTGTAAGGATCAAGAAGTTGGCGTTTAGGCAAAAGGCATGTCAGTAAGGAAAAGTGTGATACTTCGACAAAGGTAAGGGAAATAATAGGGTTTAAGGAAAAGAAATGATGAGATGGAGAACTCCAAAATTTTGACAAAAGAAGGAATAAAGGTGGGGAAGGGATGAAATACGCACTTGGATGGGAAAATTTGAGGAATAAAGGAAAATACAAGGTTTGGAGAAAAGGCAAAGCCGTAAGGGAAACTTCAAAACTTTGACAAGTTGCACACACTTGAAAGTTGAACATACCTCCAAACATAGTAACTTTTGGGACCTTAGTAACTTTCAAATTGAGGGAGACACTAGAATTAGAAAATAGACCTTTGGTCCACAATCATAAACTAATTGAAATAGAGACATTACAAATCCATCCTTCTCAAAAATTGCTTGCCCTCAAGCAATGCAAATTCAAATGCTCTAAAATTTCTTATTCTTCCCAAATGACAACCTTTGTAGGTAGGTTCCTCCAATTAACCATATATTAAGTGATGGTTTTATGTCTTTACCTTTTCACCCTTATGATGCAATCAAGTGCCCATAGTAGTAACACTCTACTATCTATGAAAATTGAACTAATGCAGGTTAGTGTATCATAAAACAATAATGCTATGAATGAAGACATACCAAGGGACATATGCCAGATGGTGTAGCTACATTCTCTTTGGTGAAACCACTTAACCTATGCTGATTTTTTTGATACATATTCCTTTAAGTATTCTTTAATTCACTTGTTCCCCCTTTTTCTTTGCTCAATTATTAGTAGCTAATAACCTTGTACCTTGGGAAGACTTGCGATGTAGTCTCTGAACACTCTTTCCCACTCTTGATAGGAAATAAGTAATGGTTGTTAAAAATTCATTGAAAAGTCATGCTCTTCTCATTTTGTTGGTAGGTGATGGTCTCTTTGATGTTTTTGAGATCCTCCTCTTCAAAGATCCTCCATGATAATCTGTCTCTTATATATCTACAAATATGTTAGGATCTAGAGTGTTCCACCATGAGTGTATCATGCAAGGCCTTTAGAATCTCTTGTTTCATCTTATAATCAAATGTAAAAAAGATTGTCTTTGCACTGAATGAGACCATTTTCTCTCACATGCTTATCATCTTTCACATTTTCACATATGATGGTAGCAATAAATGCATTCTTGACATTTTCTATCTCGCTAAAACCCTACCACTCACCAAATATGATAGAAAAAAAAAAGAAATGAGCATTATGAGAGAGACATCAATAGTTACATTTCTTTTTCGTTTGATATAAAAATTAGCATTCGGTTTTTTTGTACTCAAATCAATTTTGGCAATAGTGATTCCCAATCCTCAATCCTTCTTGTGATGAAGTAAATGAATTGGAAACCTTGAACTAGGAGATACAAGTCTATATTCATCTCAAAGAGTGGGTTATAAAAAACCTAATGGAAATTAGAGAAAAATAAAAAATATTCTTGTTTTCTTGTTTAAACCAATCTTCAAGCTGACCCAAATTTTTGTAGTCGTCCTTTGAAGTCACCATTTCTAATTCCCCACTAATTGTGTTATCATCAAGTGGCTTTGTTTGTTGTTGACCTTTCATTCCTTTCTTATCTATCTAAGTTAACTCCAACTCTACATTTGCAACTTTTGGTAATCCTAAAAACTGTTTTAAAATTAAAAAATCTTTAAGCTTGTCAAGCTCCTCAATGACCTACTTAATATCCTTAGTCCTAGCCTTTTTCTCCTACTCCTTAAAATTTGTTGCAACATCCAACTATCCTTCTACCTCATGAAGTGTCATTTGGGTCTTTTATGAAGAGTCATTTGTTGATTTAAGCTTCAAAGCGTGTTCATCGACTCTTTCTTTTTTTTCCTTGGATGCATTTATAGCCACCCCTATAAATTAGATGACCATATCTCTATCTTTATTCAAATTTGGATATTTTGATTTCATCCTTTCCAAAATATTATTCACTACTTGAAAATTTGCAAGAGTGACTAGTCATTTAGTCCCAACAACATTTATTTAATTTTTCTTCTTAAGCTCTTCATTGAGCCTTTTCATACTACCCATCTCAGTTAGGATCTGTACCTCTTTCTCTTTTGTTACCAATAGATATTTTTCCCATAATGTAGCTCAAGCTAGGCCTTTGTGTAAGATTGGTAAAATGACATTTTTTGTCTTGTTCTTGGCTACACACTCTAATATATCTACACAAGAAGGTCGTGGAAGTATTTTTATAAATGAAAGGAAAATTACTTGTAGATGTCATATGACCTATAATTATTGAGATATCTTTCCCTTTGTGAGAATGATCTGCATGCATGATTTGATGTGATTATGATGTTGATTTCTCATATGCTTCACTTGAGTTAACCACTTGGAGAAGGTTCTAAGCCATCAAATTTTGGCTTTTCTCCATGGGAAATTGCACTAATACTTCCCAAGCATCAAGGGTTTGACTATCAACTAACTCCTTCAAATCATCATCCTCCAAAGCCCTGAGAGCTGCTTTACAATCTCTTTGATCAACACCATGAATCATGAAAAAACCAACAATATAAGGCATTAGGGAAGTACCCAATACAAGGCATACCTCAATCTCTAATCTAAATTGTTTCAAAATATTACTTGCATCCCATATTATTTTGCACAAACTAATTTGAGTGAAAGAATTTGTGTAATCTTGGCTGAAATTAGCAACCTTAACCATTTCTCCACACTTCTTATAATGACAAAATTCTTGCAAGAATATTATTTTTTTGGTATATTTTTTTGCTAGAATCAATACCTTTTATGCCTTAAGTTATAATCATGGAGAGTCAATCTGTTTATCACCTTATTATTGGTATGAGACTTTCAACAAGCTGAAAACCAACATTGATATTCATTGAGACACTATTCTCCAATGCATGCCTCTCAATAAGGTCATCCTAAGACACCACCTCATAAGCTTCTTGATTTTCCCATATGAATTCACAAGGGTGCTTAGAGTGCATGTCTACCTTAATTGAAGCATTTGATGAATCAAGTCCATTATTTTTCTCATCAATTTCTACTTCATATAATGGATTTATATATTCTTTACCAAGAGAGAACTTTTATTTTTGCTTCTTAGACATGAGTTGCTATAACCCCATATAAGGGATTTATGTATTCTCTGTTCAAAGTGATGGATTTAATTTCTTGTAACTCATCGTTCTCTTTTCCATGCTCCTCCATCATTGTGGAATCCCATAACTTTTAAGATTATGTTGAATCCAACACTAGTCCTAGTTCTTCATACTTATTTTCTAGTTCTTTTTTTTTTTGCATTTGTCCATCTCTTGTGCTTATCCACTCTAGATAGTTTGGGAAAGAATATTCTACATATTTTTCTATTGACAAAGCTACCTTCAAATCTTTTGAGATATCCTAGTACTTTGCAAACCATTTAGTAGTTTCTTCTATTGACAATCTCATCAATTCAAAGCTCTACATGAAAATTGACAACAATATTTGAACCACATTATTCACAAGCTAGCAAGATCATAGCTCTGATACCACTGTAATATTATCAATGGATTATTTTGCCAAATAAAATTCAGATTTATAAATTAAAATAAGCTATTACAAAACCTAGATTTCTTCATGATTCTAACAATAACCCATATTTAACAAATGAAGCCAACACATGAAAGATTGACTCTAGACTCTTTCTTATTACTAATGATATTTGAAATACATATAATATGTTGTAATACAAACATAAACAATCACTGCAACAATAGCAACAACCAATTGAAAACACTATGCTTAAACTAGAACAAACAAATTAGATTACTTAAATTTGTAGCGGCTAGAACTTGAAACACTTGAAGCATATTCACAACATTTATATGACATTGTCATACATAACCAAATGGATTTTGTCCTTCGATCCTTAAAATCAAAGGGTTTTTGTTCTATAATCTTCAATAAATCTAGGAATTTATCCTTGGATCTGATTGTTTGAATACTAGGCTCAAAATGATGTTGATAAGAGTTTTTGGGTGTAGATTATTCATGCTTTGAATAATCAAAATATGTTAATATATCTTGATTATCTTATTCATGCTACCTTGGGAGAAAAAATGGGGTCCTTTGTGTTACAAGGGTTGTCCATGCCCTTGATGTCATTATCTTCAACGCCCTTATGAAAAAAATGTCTCATTAGAATGTGCATAAGTACATGGAGGCAAGAGTTTTCCTTTGATCATAGTCATGAAATCTATTGGAAAACAACTTGGAGATGGCATTAGGACATCAGGGTCTAAAATCCTAACCATCACATTAATGGATGCATGGGCATGTTAATCTTTTCATTGTTGAGACTACACATGAATTTGCACCCTTGAGATGAACAATTATTTCAAAGGGGGAAAAACCCTTATGTAGTAGTTGTAGCATCCAATTGGGTCAATAATAGTGACTTGGGTCATGCAAGGAGGTAGGTGGAAATGAATGGTGCAACAGGTAGAGTTTTGGAGTTTGAGGATTGGGGATGCCTTGTGACTCTTACCTCTTGTTTGGGATTGTGTTTTGAGAGTGAGACATACTAGTAAGAGGAAGTTTGAATCTCCAAGAAAAGGTAAGAGAAAAGAGCGAGGGTTGAAGGAAGGGGATGCTAAGAAGAACTTTGAAATTCTAATGGGAATAAAGGAACAAAATAGACTTAGAAGGAAAGTCGTTTCTGGATAAGAAAGTCCAATATCTTGATGGTAATAAAGAGAAAGGTATATTTAAGGGTTTAGGGGTACTTCATGACTCTTACCACTTGTTGGGGATGTGGAATTGAGAGTATGGCATACTAGGTGCCCATACAAGAACATATCTGAACTTGTGATCTTGATGAGATAACATAGTGTAAAGTGTTAGGTATTAGAATTAAGGGGTATCATGGAAAAGACAATCAAGGAAGGGGAGGGCCAAAACTATAGCTATGATAAGTAACTTGTAAGGATTAAGAAGTTGGGATTTGAGAAAAATGCATGTTGATAAGGAAATTTTGATACTCTAACAAAGAGAAGGGAAATAATGGAGTTTGGGGAAAAAGGGATGGTGAGATGGAGAACTACGAAATTGCAATGAAAGAGGGAATGAAGGTGGGGAAGGAATGAAATGTATGTTCGGATGGAGAAGTTCAATATTTCAATAAGAATAAAAAGTGTTTGAAGAAAAGGTATATCAGTGAGGAAAAATTCAAAACTTTGACAAGTTGCACACACAAAAAGTTGAAGATACCTCCACACTTAGAAATTTTTTGGGACCTTAGTGTTATGATCCCAATATGATATATTCCTAAGTATAATAAGGATAAGCACTTGTTGCATGCTTAACCCTAACATAAATATTAGTTAATACATTAATCCCTCTTAATTAGGATGGAGGGGTATGTCCCTACATAGTTAAGCCTATAAATAAGGAAGAGAACTCTCTCACATATCATAAAATATTGAATTCATATAATAATTATTTGATTATTGGAAGTCATCTCCTCCAAGTGGTCTACTATACTTTTTTATTTTTACATTTATTTCCAAGAGACACCATAACAAGTGGTATTAGAGTTATGATTTGGGCTCAAATATTTTTTTCCGCCATAAATTATAAGTCTGCGAATTTGGATCTTATTTTTTTGAATTTTGAGGTACGTATTATATAAGCTCTTAAAAAAATCATACTTTTAAGGTATATTTTCTAAAAGTTATTGAGATTTTATGTTTTTTGATTAATTTTCTCTATAAGATGTAAATTTGAGATTTTTTAAAATTATATTCTTAGAAAGCTTAAAATAATTAGGTATGGTTAGTTCTTTAAAAATTACTATTAGAGATAAAATAGGTTCTTTAATTTAGTGGTCAAAGTTTAGTTAAATTTTCATTAATTTGCTCTATAGGCTGCAATTTTTGATTTTTTTTTAAATTACAATTTTTAAAAGCTTATTTAAAATTAAGTAGGGTTATTTCTTTGAAATTTATGCTAGATGTAAAATATATTCCTTAATTTAGTGGTCAAAGTCTGGTCCAAACATCTCTCACACCAAATACTT
>CM021102.1:81655253-81705631 GCA_007115665.2 Sequoiadendron giganteum | reverse complement strand
ATGTTTACTATGTTAAGGGTTTAAGGAATAACCTCTTGAGTGTTTGCTAAATGTGTAGCAAAGGATAAAATCTTATACTTCAAGATGATGGATGTGAGATCAGAAAAGGATATGAAATTGTGGTTGCTGCTGGAAGAAGGACAAACATAAATTTTTATCAACTTAAGGGTGCTAATGGTCATTTCTTTATGACTCAGATTAATGAAAGATGGTTATGGCACATGAGGATGTGTCACATCAATTTTGAGAACCTAGTAAGAATCAATTTAGTTCAAGATGTAAGAGATCTACCAAAGATTACAACGCCTATCAATGTTGTCTGTAAAGAATGTCAAATTGGAAATCAAGCAAGAAGATTCAAAGTTAAAGAACAATCTACTACCAGATTGTTGGAGCCGGTACATAAAGATATTTTTGGTCCTACAAGAGTAAGAAGTCTTCAAGGTGATAGGTATTTCATGCATTTAATTGATTAATATTCTAGAATGACATGGGTTATTTTTCTCAAAGAAAAATTAGAAGCTCTAGACAAGTTTAAAGCATTCAAAGTTATGGTTGAGAATGAAATTGATGAAAATCAAATGTTTAAGGTCTGATAGAGGTGGAGAGTTCACCTCCAATGAGTTTAACACATTTTGTGAAGATCATGGCATAAAGATGCAACAATGATGAAAGAGGAAAATTTACCGGAAGTCTATTGGAGAGAAGTAATTCATACTACTGTTTATATACTTAATAGAGTTCAAGCAAGATCAAACAATACAAAGACTCCCTATGAGCTATAGTATGAAAGGGTTCCTACTATCAAGTACTTCAGAGTGTTTACAAGAAATGTTATATCAGAAGAGATGAAGATAACTTAGGAAAATTTGATGCAAGGTCTAATGAAGGTATCTTCCTTGGATACTCTACTAGAAGAAAAGATTAAAAATGCTACAAGAGATTGATAAAGATTGTTGAAAGTGCAAGTGTCAAAGTTGATGAAGATTTATAAAAGAATTCAATGATGATAGATTGAAGAGAAAAAAGCTCCGAAAAATACTCCTAAAACTCCTAAGTATGTGTAGAAGAATCATTCTGAAGATCAAATCATTGGAGATAAGAGAAAAGGTGTACTAACAAGAAGGAAAGCTACTGAAGAATAGGTAAATCTATGTTTACTTTCTAAATTCAAACCTAAAACAATGATTGGGGTATGCAAAGATGAACATTGAATCAAAACCATGGAAGAACTGTTGCAGATTGAGAAGAATCAGACTTGGGAACTTGTCCCAAGAATAGCAAAAAAAAATGTAATTGGAACCAAGTGGGTATTCAAAAACAAATTAAATGAGAATGGAGAAATGGTAAGAAATAAGGAAAGGCTTGTGTGTAAAATCCACTCACAAGTTGAAGGAATAGATTTTGAGGAGACATTTGCTCCAGTGGCAAGAATGGAAGCTATCAGGATTTTTTTAGCTTTTGCAACACATAAGGATTTCAAAGTTTATCAGATGGATACGAAATCTGATTTTTTGAAGTCTACTTTCTTGAATGGAGAATTGGAAGAGGAGGTATACATAGAACAACCAAAAGGATTTTAGTTATCAGACAAACTAGATATGGTCTGCAAATTAAAGAAGGTATTATATGGATTGAAGCAAGTTACTAGAGCTTAGTATGCAAGGTTGGATTCAATAAAGGTACCACAGATAGCAATGTTTACTTTAAAGTTGAAAAAGATCAAATCTTGATTGTGGTTGTATATGTTGATGACAACCTTTGGAGGCAATGAAGCTATGTGCAAGAAGTTTGTAGAGGAAATGCAAAAATATTTTGAAATGTCTATGTTTGGGGAGATGAGTTTCTTCCTTGGATTACGAATAAATTAAATAGACAAAGGTATTTTCATTTCACAATCAAAGTATGTTAAGAAAATGTTGAAGAACTTTGGAATGGAAGATTCTAAATCGGTATGTACTCCTATGGTTACTGGTTGCAAAATGAGCAAGAATGATGAATATCTTAAGGCTGATAAGAGCAAGTATAGATCAATGATGGGTGGACTGCTATATCTAGCTGCTACTAGACCAAATATCATGCATGTAGCTGTCTTGTGGCTAGATTTCAAGAAGATCCTAAAGAGTCACATGTTGCACCAATGAAAAGTATATTAAGATACTTGAAGGGCACTTTGGATTATGGCTTATGGTATTTAAAGTATACTAATTTTGCTTTGAGTGCTTACACAAATGTAGATTAGGCTGGTTGTGTGGATAAAAAAAAAGTACAAGTGGTGGTGCATTCTTTCTTGGATGTAGATTGATGTCATGGCTAAGAAAGAAACAAGATTCAGTGTCTTTATATATTGTAGAGGAAAAATACATTGCAACATCATCTTGCTACACACAAGTGTTATGGATGAGAAAAACATTAAAGGATATTAAGATGGTATATGATGAATCGATTTCTATCTTCTGTGATAATACAAGTGCTATCAATATTCCAAGAATTTAGTAATGCATTCAAGGACAACATATCTCAATCCAATATCACTTTTTGAGAGAAAAGGTTGTAAAGAATGAAGTAAAGCTTATATATGTGCGTACAAAGGATCAGGTTGCTGATATATTCACTAAGAATCTTCCTAAGGATACATTTGAGTATCTCTAGGAGAAGTTGGCAGTTATTGCCCCTCCTTTAAACTAGATTCATAAAGAGATGCATCAATCCAATGGACTTCAACATTCATTCTTTGGTCTGGATTGATGTTGGTGGCTACCTCTCAGGGGGAGTAGGTGGTAACATTCTTGGTGCTTTGCAGTCAGGGGGAGTGTGTGTTGTCATTATGCAGTAGTTTTTGATTGGTGTTGTATACACTTAAATTTGGTTTGGAGAAATTAATTAAATACAAGTTATTTAATTAATAAATCTTAATTCTTCTACTTATAAATAAATTGACAAATTTATTTATATAGTTCACTTTCTTAAGTTCTTAGCTTAAATCACTTTATTCATGTTTTAATTAAATGAGCAACTTTAATTAGTTTGCTTTATTTAATTAACTCCCTTTTATTAAATTCAAATTTTAATATTTGAATTTAGTCACATTTTTACTAACTTCTCATCTTCCACCTCATCACGTGTCTCATGAAATTAAATATTCTTAATATTTAGTTGGCATTTATCCTCAATAAATTATAACCAATTTGGGACACTTGGATTTCACCTTCATTTGATTCTCCTTCACACTTGGTAGTTTGTTTTTATAAAGGGAACAGACTCCTTGATTCTCTCTAACCTCTTCACTTTCAACCGTTCATTCTCTAGATCAAAATCCAGACCGTTGAATCCTACCACATAGGCTTATGCCTTGGAAAAATCTATAAATGCAGTCTCATTTACAACATTTTATATAGAGAACAATAGTAATTAATCTCTATAGAATTTTAGAGAGCATTGTCATTAGCATTATAGCATTAGCATTCTAGTATTGGCATCTTAGTATCCTTTAGATTAATCATGGCATTACTATTAGATGCATCTTAATCACTGCAATTTCATTGTATCATTTCCATTATCAACATCATAACATCATCTTAATCTTAGCATATCATTTAGTAATCAATCATGTAGAAAATTATTTCTTGCATTTCCAACATCCCGTTCTTCAGGTTGTCATTTGGATAGTCATGTGCATACACAATCTGAGAGCAAAAACGACTTGAATAATTCTTGGAAATAGAGGACAATGAGACGCCATTAGAGAGTTTGTTTGTTCAAATCCGTTTTGATTATTGTTTGAATTCTCTAATATAATGTTTCATTGGTGTGTTGTATTAGTTGATGCTGATTCTTCAATCTATGGGAAGATTTATACTTATCTGAGAGATAATACCCTTCCACTTGATCTATCCTAGAACCAAAAACGTAACTTTATTCGTCAAGCAACCTGACACACCCTAGTAGCTGATACACTTTATCAATGAGGTCTCAATGGTACTCTCTTTCGATGTCTTGAACGTGACGAATTTGAAACTGCTTTACGAGAAGTTCATGAGGGTATTTGTGGTACTCATTCAAGTGGTCTTACTCTAGCCAAGAAAATCCTACGCTTGGGATATTATTGGACAAACATGGAGAAAGAATCTTTTGAATTTGTCAAGAAATGCAAGAAGTGTCAAGTCCATGGAAATCTCATATATGTATCGGCGCAGGAGCTGCAACCATTCACATCAACATGGCCTTTTTGTTAATGGGGACTTGATATTGTGGGTAAGATTCCTCCATCTTCCTCTAATGGACACAAATTCATAATCACAGCCACCGAATATTTCACAAAGTGGATTGAAGCTATCCCGTTAACCACCATCACTGGTAAACAAATTGCCTCTTTCATCCTAAATTACATTGTCTGTTGGTATGGCATCCCTAGCTCCATTGTCATTGACAATGGTAGACCCTTCAAAAACCAAGATGTGCAAAATCTTTGTGAAAAATTCCATATCCAACATCAATTTTCCACACCCTATTACCCTCAAGGGAATGACCAAGCATAAGCCTCAAATAAGACCATTTTGAAAATCCTAAAGAAAACTGTCAACGATACTGGACATGACTGGCACATTCAACTAAACCCTACTCTGTGGGCATACCGTAATAGCATCTACACCCCTACATGAGCCACACTATATTCCCTTGTGTATGGATCAAAGGCCATCTTACTTATTGCTGTTGAGTTACCTTCACTCCGAGTGTCATTGAAAGGAATCATTTTAGAGGAAGACTATCAGGTATCCAGACTGCAGGAGTTGGAATTGTTAGATGAACGCCATCAGCATGTTGTTGATCATCTGAAAGCCTATCAACAAAGAATGTCAAGTAGCTATAATCACAAGGTCAAACCAAGAACATTTCAGGTGGGTGGCTTGGTCCTAAAAGATAATCCTCACAATCAACAAGATCAAGAAAAGAAAGGAAACTTTGAACCAAATTGGTTAGGTCCTTTTGTCATTGTCTCAGTATATGGATCTGGAGCATATCAATTATCTACATTCAAAGGGGACATGTTTGAAGAACCTATCAACAACCTTCATCTCAAGAAGTTTTACACATAACTCATCCAGTGCACAATTTAAAAAGCAGAAAAATACAAAAAAATCAGAAAAAGTAGAAAAATACAAAAATATTAGAAAAAGTAAAAAATCCAAAAAAGTAAAAAAGTAAAAAATCCAAAAAAGCAAAAAAGCAAAAAATACAAAAAAGGTGAAAAATGAAAAAAATCGTTACCTTGATGAAAACCTAGAAAATAGGCATCTTGGTGACAACAAAAAAATCATAAAATGTGAAAAAGTGCAATAAAAACAAGTAGTGAAAACCTGGAAACATGCGCTATTTGTGATAGATTAGATTTTCCATCTATTGGAATGTGTGTCGATCGTCCGCTTTTCGTCATCACTATGCTTGATCATCAAATGAACCTCATGTACATATTTGGGCATCGCGGTTGTGTCTCACCCTGGCTTGGTTATCATTGTACATATTCGTAATAAATGGTTGGTTTCTCACTGAGGGAAAAATCCTGAACTCACTGGGGGCAATCTACTTTGAGCTTAAAACAACAAACATGTAAGTAGTAGGACAATGCAACAAACACAACAATCATAGAAAACTCAACATTGAACATCAATCAAAATTTTTAGAAAACCAACTATCCAAATCAACAACAATATCAGTAAAACAAATCTTGAATCTAACTGGATGATACTCTTTTGAATCATGGTTTAATCACTTTAGCATGAATGTTCAACTGTTATATTTTGATTTTTGTTATCATTTCTCTGGAGCAACTCAAGGATGTCATAAACTAGAGAAGCTGGGATGGAGTATGATTTTTATTTGTCTGCTATCTGTGAGTTAATCACTACTACTATGAAAATTTGTCACGGGACATGCTCTACAAAGTGTCATTGATGAAATTCCTGATTTGCATAGGAAAAGGATTCACTCTTGTCTATTTTAGCAAGCAATACTCAAGTCATCTCGGTTCAATTATGCCTAGATGCTTGTATTACCTTGCAATATAAAAAATAATGAAAGTTGTACTCAAGTAATCATGGTCTAATTATACCATTGTTGTTTGTACTAACTTTCAACATATTAAAAGCTCAATGATGATACCAAGCACAAGAAATCGGCTGGAAAAATGACAACATTGCATATTTAGATTTGCACAATTAAGATAGATTGCATCCATATTAGTTTTACATCTATATTTTAGACTTTCCAAGGTTGGAAAATTTTCAAAATGATTCTATCTCTCATCAAAAGATTTAGTACATTTGACATTAACAAAAACAAGATCATTCACATATAGTTGCATGAGCATTATCATATCATACATACATTAGAAAGCATCATCATATCATATATTAATCCATGCACTAGATCATATATTTGCATTAGAAAAATACAAAAAAAAAGAGTGTATTCCATCTCATGTGCATAATCAAATCCATCCCATATAGCATAAAAGAATCATCCATAAAGCATATAGCATCATAATCTATGCATCATCATTACATTATTGCATCCATACATAACCATGGCATAATAATCACATAGCATATAGAATGGAAATCAAATGCACCCATCATTATAAGCATTCATTATAAAAGCATGTAGATAACACATCAATCAATAGAATCCACTGCATCTCATATATGATCTCAAAATAAATGTCAAGTGTACAATGACATCATAAAACATGGAGAGATACATCATCAAAATGTGGTAGAATATTACAAAGTCCCCAACTAAACAAGTGAATACATCAAGTCTCGAATACATCAAGTCTCAAATACATCAAACCCGTGAACACGAGAGCTACGTGGTGCTCCCCCTAGATGCTGTCGACCTCTTTAAACCTCCTAATACACCACCAGAGGGACCTACACTTGGATCTTTGGGAGGTGGCCCAGTCACACCCCTACTCGTGGTTTGTGACTGACTTTGACCTGATCTGGCATTGATCGACTATGCATAACTCAGGGCATGCCGCTCTGTAGGAACTACCTCATAGTACTGTAGCCTATAATACTCTGCCTCTCTAGCTAAATGCCACACCTCTCTAAGCATATCCCCTGTAGTGGTCCCCTTAGACACTCTCTGCATCCTCTCAACTAGAGCCTCTGCATGCTCACACCTCTACCTCGTAAAATCTCTCTTTGCTGTTAGAGAGGCAATTTGCGCCTGTGCCTGAGATAATTGTCCCTGTAAGCTCTACACCTATGCTTGTAAAGCAACAATCTGTACCTGCTACTGATGAGAAGGCACCTGAATCTGAATTTGCAATGGCCCTGTCTGCTGCTGTTCGGAGGGTATTGTAGATCTCTTCCTCAAAGATACTAGCTGACATCCAGTACTAGTCCACCTCCACCTACTTCTCCCTCATCTACGCCATCTCCATTATCTCCATCCACTCCATCTCCCCCCTCCTCTCCATCTCCCCCATCCCTCCTCCATCTCGGTGCATGTGGTGGTGCCCTCTCATCATCATCCAATGTCGGTGCTGGCTCATCTGGGATGGATATCCTCGAGAAAGGATACGTAAAGAAATGCTAATCATAATCATCTATCATCAATGCATCTGCAATCTCTAGATGGTACTCCCATATCTATGGCTATAACCCAAAGTACTCTTGATAGGCTGCATCATAGGATAATGCAAGTCCCCACTCAAGAATATCCTATCGTCTTCACGCATATAATGCCACTCCCTGGGGCATAACCTGAAATCTACCATATTGGTGAAGTACTCTCATAAGCATGAATCTCTCTATCAAAAATGGTGTTCGGCCAATCAAGTACCTGGAAGTGAAAACATAAGGCATCTCAACATCATATTCTGGACACTACTCGCAATTCAAGTAGGGTCTCCATGTCACTGTCTCCAAATCATCCAGAAGTTGATGCCAATACTCCAATTTTCCTAGCTTATGCTGGACAACCAGACCTGTGTATCCAAAAACATATGGCCTCCCAACTGGATGATCTCTATCCACCACAGGCCGAGTAACAACTATGTGCTCCCATGCCCAAGTCTGCAACAATGTCACCCTAGCTGATAGATTCATAGCTCCAAGGTAGACCACTTGATATAGATCATGATACAAGTGTGCCAACATACATGAGCCCCATGTGTATCTAATCCCCTGTGTAATCATGCTCTCTAATATCTAGCCCCACCCAACTGAGAGTCCTTTCAACCTACGGTCAGGACATAGGAAACCTCCAATGAAACCAACTAGAACACAAGGGAATGGCTCATATGAAGCAAACATCTCCTGCCATGGGATCTCATACTCGCTAATCTCATCATCATGAAAGATCCTCCTCAGTGCATTAGTACCACCTTGCTCTATCTGATCATACATGACCAACTCACCAACAACAAGAATCTGCAAGATACGATAAACATCCTCTGGCGTAACTGTCATTTCACCAGTGGCCAAATGGAAGGTGTTGTGGTAACTATGCCACCTCTCAACTAAAGAAGTCAATAATCCCTTGTTAATCCTATACTGGGGCATATCAATCAGAGAAGTCAAACCATTTCACTCAATGATATCTAAATCAGCTTGCACCAGCTATGGAATCATGTCCCAAGTCTTCGAAAAGTGCTCCCAAGACTGAAGAACTATAAAATCCTGCTATAATCATAACATATCACAAATTAGCATCTTATCAAGTAACCTATCAATCAATCTAATCAACTCTAATGAGATTTTGATCAAATCTCTTTGAGCATCTATCATTGACCCTCACCTATCATGAGGTCAATCATCATCTATCCTAGCATTGAATCTCACCTATCGTGAGATCAATCATCAAACATCATCATAACATCGGCTGATGCGATCATCAAACATCAAAATCAAGGAGAAAAATCAAAATTTCATCAATCTGGTGTAAATGTGCTAAAATAGTACTTCTATGCACTGAAATCTAGGCATGCACCATCGAATTTCATCAATGTGCTTAAACAGTGCTTCAATGTGCTAAAACATTGTATGTGCCATTAAAATCCATTAATGCGACACAATAGGGCACAAATGCACTAGAATTCCCTATGCGCTAATACAGTCATCAAATGCACCATTTTACAACACCTATGCGCTAAAAACCTAGTTGCGCTAAAACGTGCTGTTTATGCGCTACATCATGGCATCTATGCACTAAACTACCCTATGCGCTATTTCAGGGAATCAAAGGCGTTGAAACAGGGCACATATGCATTATTTCAGAGCCTCTATGCACTAATTTAACATATGCGTTAAAACATAAACCCTATGCGCTAAATTGGGCTTCCCATGCACTAAAACGTAAATTGCAGAATTTAAAACATAAAAAATGTGCCAAAAATGAATTTCAAAATTCAAAATGCGGTTTCTCGGTGTACATACCCCGAGGTCCATATGCGATTGAGCGGTTGTGACGTCTAACTCGCTTGAATCAATGGGTTTGGTAGGGGATCACCATTTTGCTCCAATCTCTCAATCAACTCAATCTCAAACGCAAATGAAATCAAATGAGCTTTTTTTTCCATCTTTTTACCTTTTAAAGTGGTAATTGGGGGGTAATTAAGTGGGATTTATTTTATTTTTCAAAAGGGCATCAATTAATCAATTAATCAAATGGCAGGATCAGTATTATTTATTGGGAGATAAATTGTCTCAACATCATAAAATTTGAAAATCATCAAAAAGTCATAAAAAATTTAAAAAATTCAAAAATCCTAACAATTCA
Organism: Sequoiadendron giganteum; assembly: GCA_007115665.2. Taxonomy (NCBI): domain Eukaryota; kingdom Viridiplantae; phylum Streptophyta; class Pinopsida; order Cupressales; family Cupressaceae; genus Sequoiadendron; species Sequoiadendron giganteum. The sequence goes on along the minus strand of CM021102.1, from coordinate 81,695,845 downwards.
AAAATTTCCTAATTTATCTCCTAAGGGGACATACTCGTATCATCACTCAAAAATCAACGTCTGGGGCATATTGATTAATCAATACTATCAATATTTTTTTCTTTGAAGCAATGCGTCGCAAACACATCACTTCAAAGAGGGGCAAAATGTATATACTTAAATTTGGTTTGGAGAAATTAATTAAATACAAGTTATTTAATTAATAAATCTTAATTCTTCTACTTATAAATAAATCGACAAATTTATTTATATAGTTCACTTTCTTAAGCTCTTATCTTAAATCACTTTCTTCATGTTTTAATTAAATGAGCAACTTTAATTAGTTTGTTTTATTTAATTAAATACTTTTTATTAAATTTTAATTTTAATATTTGAATTTAGTCATATTTTTACTAACTTCTCATCTTCCACCTCATCATGTGTCTCATGAAATTAAATATTCTTAATATTTTATTGACATTTATCCTCAACAAATTATAACCAATTTGGGACACTTGGATTTCACTTTCATTTGATTCTCCTTCACACTTGGCAGTTTGTTTTTCTAAAGGGAACACACTCCTTATTCTCTCTAACCTCTTCACTTTCAACTGTTCATTCTCTAGATCAAAATCCAAACCGTTGAATCCTACCACATAGGCTTATGCCTTGGAAAAATCTATAAATATAGTCTCATTTACAACATTTCATATAGAGAACATTAGTAATTAAACTCTATAGAATTTTAGAGAGCATTGTCATTAGCATTAGCATTCTAGTATTGGCATCTTAGTATCCTTTGATTAATCATGACATTACTATTAGCTACATCTTAATCACTGTAATTTCATTATATCATTTCCATTATCAACATCATAGCATCATCTTAATCTTATCATATCATTTAGAAATCAATCATGTAGGAAAGTATTTCTTGCATTTCTAGCATCTCGTTCTTCAGGTTGTCATTTGGAAAGTCATGTGCATACACAATCTGAGAGAAAAAATGACTTGAAAAATCCTTGGAGATAGAGGACAATGAGATGCCATTAGAGAGTTTTTTTTGTTTCAATTCAATTTGATTATTGTTTGAATTCTCTAATATAATGTTTCATTGGTGTGTTGTATTACTTTCTTCTGCACTCACATTATTCATACACACAGGTGCAACATGGTGTGTGCTCCTAAGGGGGAGTATATTGACTAGTTGTTAGAAGGTTGATTGATGTCAAAGGAGAAACATAAGCGATGAAAATATTTTGTGATTTTCCATTGATGTCAAAGGGAGAGAGAGAGTCATATGAAAAAGAAGACAGTTAAGGGAGAGAGAATCAAGTGGAAAATGTTCAGTTGTCAGTTGAGGAAGGGGGAGAGAACAATATAGTTGAATAAGGGAGACTAAGGAATGAGAAAAGAGAAAAGGAAATAGGCATGGGGAAGAGCTATTGTGTCTTTGATGGTTTTTCACATCACGTGTTGCCATCAATGATAAAGGGGGAGATTGTTGCAAGTATGAGCAGTTGGTGTTGTCATTGATGTCAACAAGCCTATGTTGTCATTGGTGTCAATTATAAGAGAAGAAGATGGTTGAAAGAGTATGTGTAGTTGTTGGTATTGTCTATGCTATTGCATTGATGATGCTTTGATTAGTTGCATTATGTTGTTATTAGTAAGCTATTGGTGTCAACCTATAGTGTTTCTTTGATAAGATTTTGTATATGGTTAAGGAAGTGATGAAGATGATGAGGATGTGTTCCTGGTGCTTGGTTTCCAAGTGCCTTTGAGAAAATTTGATAAAAAGAGGAAACAATGAGTTGTAGTATGTTCTGGGTTGAAGAGTAGTGTTTTTTTGTCGCTCTGCATTTATTCTAGGTTGAAGATCTGCTTATGCATTTCAGATATGTTGATCGAAGGTGTTCATAGGTGTTGTATTTAGAATTTGGTGTGCTATATCATTGTGCAAAAGTAGTTGTATTCACTAGTGTGTGGACAGTTTATCACAAAGGTGTCTTGGAGAAATGTTTTTTCTCCATGTTTCTCTGCAATTTGGTTTCAGGTCTTATGGATCTGAAGGCATGCTGATAGTGTTGGTATCTTTCTTTAGTTAAAGCTGTTTGAGGTTTGGTGTTTTGGAAGTCAATTTCTTAAGTTGTAGTGTATGGAAAAATTGTCTGAGTGTATTGGGTGTGTACATTCTTCAGGTGAAAGATGTTGCGAAGGAGTTTGTTGGCTTTTAAGGTATTTGTGGAATATTCCAGATTGTGTTTAGGTGAAATTTGTTATATGTGATTTGTTGTTGAATCAAAGGAGGCATGCACTTAAAATTTTAATGGTGTTTACATAGGTAATGACCGACCTTGGTGTTTACACTAATTATGGTGGATGTTTATTATTTGTAGAAGCATGTTATACCATGGTATTATAGATTTGGGTCCTAGATAAGGAGTGGTGTGATCCGCTTTCACTTTTATCCACCACAAAAGTGTTTTGGTATCAACCTAATTTGAATTTGTATGGTTGAGGTGCATAGTCGACCTTGGAGAATGGTTTCAAGGTTGAAGATGATATAAATATGAGTTGAGTTGTTGAGGGATGCAAAGATAGATAATTATGATGTGAATGATGCAAATTGCAGTGTGTTAGGATGTGAATTTGAGAAGTGCAGTGCGATATTTCATGTATTAGATTGTTCGGTGTAGTGAGTAGAAGGTGTCTACAATTCTTCAGTCAAGCTATGAAGGTGTTGGTGATATTGTGGTGGATTTACTTGTTTGCATTGAGATGGATTTCTCCATGTAACATTCTTCTCTATCTTATTTCTTATTCTAGTAGTGAGCCTTTAATAGTGAGCTTTTCTTTCTTTGGGAAGTGAGCCCTTTGACAATGAGCCCTATGGTATTTGGTGTTGATATTACTTTATATTTTGAGCTAATCCTCACCGTGGTTTTCCCATCTTTGGTTTTCCACAAATTTGGTGTTCTTTTGTGCATGGTGTTGATTTGTTTCAGTTTTTATTTTTTTCCTTTCATGCTAAATCATCATAATAGATTAAGGGTTAATTAAGTTAGTTTGGATCTGAATGTGTATGAGGGTTTTGAAGGCTTAAGGTACAACCGATTCACCCCCTCTTAGTTGTCTTGTGCATTCAACATATAATTGTCTTCCTGGTTGGGATTCCTATTTTTTAGACATTGCATCTTTGTTTGTGGAGTGTCACATTTCATATTTCAAGAACCAATTTGAGGGTTTATCTCTCCTTTTTGATGATAGTCATGACAAAACTATTGTAACTTAATTTTTGTCTTTGGAGTTAGTTCAATATCAATTTCCATTTGTTCCTTGTTTGTCACCTTTTTTTGTGATTAGGCATGTACCTAATTGGATTGTGGCATTATCATCATCTACCAAGAACTTGGCAACACATGAGAAAAATTCAGAGATACAATATTCATCCATATGGATTCTTCTTCCTACCAATTCCTATCTATAATGGGAAGCATTCCTACATTTGTACTTGGACGATCTTCTTCCCAAGGGGAGAAACATTATTTGTAGGCATTGGATCATATTTTTTCTTCAGTCACTTACCATTTTTGTAAGAGATTACACATTATGGGGGGATATATTGTCTCTCTTTTCCCCTCTAATGGTGTTCATCGATTATATATTCATTATGGATGTTGTCCTCAAGAGTATCATTAAGTCCTCCATACATCATCTTTATTTGTATTTTTTTTCTCATTTGGAGAGGAGTTTTGCCCCAATGGGTTTTATCCTTTTCTCTATTCCTGAGAGATTTCATTTGTAAATGGGTACCTAACATGACCTAGTATTTGAGAACCATAATAATATTTTCATCTCCACATCTTTGCATAATAATCTACTCCCTAAGTTACACTTAAGAGGGGGTGTTGGTGTGAATAAATGTCTTATACCTAGCTAATCATAGCAAGGGGACTTATTCACATGTTAAGTTTAGTCAGGTTCTAGATATCCTTCTAGAAGTCTTAGTTGTCTAGATAGGATCTTATCTTATCTTAACCTATCTTATCTTTTTGAATTTTTTTTCAAGTTAGTTGGGCAGGTGCAAAAAGATGGGTGGCCAATTTGTGGCTAAATTTGAAAAAAAGTTTTGAAAGCTCATAACATGAGCACACTATGGCTTGGTGTGTTGAGCCTAAGGCTTGGCCACAACAAGCCCATAATGTGAGTGCATTATAACGTGCTCACGTTATGAGGTATTAAAAGAATAAAATAAAATTTGAAATCACTTTGTTTGTGATTGTTTTTTTTTGTGCCTGTGGCCAAAACCCTGCATTTTCGTGCTTGCATTCTGAGAGGATCCATTTAGCAATTTTTTTCATCATATTTTTTCTATTTCATTGCTAGGATTCTGCCATGTCGACGAGGAGGTCTGAGAGGTAAGGATTGTTTATTTTTTGTTGTGAATTTGTTAGTTTTCGGTTATTTTTGATATTTATTTTTTGAATTTGTAGGAGATGTTAATGAACTTGCAAAACCTCCTCAAAATCTTCAATAAGCACAACAACAAGAGGAACAAAATCTTCAATAAGCACAACAACAACAACATCAACAAAATCCTCAACAAGCACAAGCACAACAACAATCTCCTCCACCAATCCCTCAACATCCTCCTAGCACTCAACAAAACTTAATGAGTGAAATTGAAAATAATAAAAAACAAATCGAGGAGTTAATCACAAGGTTGAATGATCCAAACAATTCAACCATGGAAAGAAAGACCCTTGTAACTTCACTCAAAGAAATGTTAAAACATGTAGATTCAATCAACAAATAATTAACTGGTTGGCAAAATAGGAGGCAGGTGGCTAAGGATTATTATTGAGATAAATTATCATATAAAGAAGTAAAAGATGAAAAAATTACAAAATTAGATTTGTGCTCTTTATTCACTGATCCATGCACAAATGCAAATATTACCCTCAATGCGAAGAGGTTTCCTATCCATTGGTGCCACCACCAACAAATTAGGAACTTTTTTTGGGATAGGTGGTACATGGTTTTTGATTACCCACCATGCAACAATTGTAAAGTCCCGCAATATTTCTTGAGGAAATTATACTGTGAGTTCATCTTAAATAAAATCCCAAATTATTTTGATATGAGAGACTTCCAAGGGAGAGGTGGGGGGTCAGCTCAAGATAGACCCGATGCACAACAAGATCCTAAGCGACAAGCGAGATGACCTCTCGCTAGGCCGCCTCATGAGAACATTGTTATCCCTTCCATCGCGAAGGAGAGTGCCGAGGTAGACACTTTATAGGCCATCAACTCTTTGACCCTGACCAACATGCCATCCCTATACTACATCACCATCCAGGGGAGTCTTTGAGTGGTGGACTTCGACCACATTTGTGCCAGGCTTGTGGGGCGACTTGTTCATATGACCCCACCGACAATTAGGAGGCTGCTATGTAGGATACGTCTGTAACTATGGGGATGGCGAGGGAAGCTGACATTTTGAATGAGGCCTATGGAATCGATACTCAGGTAAATGTTAGCATGTTCATTGAATTTAATTTATTAAATTTCAATTTTGAAATGCAAGATTAACTTTAATTTAGTTTTATGATTTTGATAAAATTTCAGGGTCACAATGTTGATACTGGATACATCGTCCCTACACCCACTTATTAATCCACTACATCTACCATTGAGGTATGCAACTAGTAAACATTATAAATTTATTACATGTTAATAGGATTGTTTAATGAATGGTATTCTAATATGTGATTTTGGATGTTGAATAGGCTAATATTGGAGGTTTTGTGGGAACACCTCTCAGTGCCAGTGGATTTACAAAAAATTACACAAAGGTTATAGAATAAAGAGTTTAAATAATGAATTATACAAGTAATAGATTTGTGTAGTTTATATTCATATCATTGATTAAATTGCATTGCACATCTTTCAAACTCAAAGCATTACTTCACATTCCATATCTAATAACTAGATGTTGATAGATGACAAAATTTCAACTACAATATAGTTGTTTAGAAAGTCAACATAAGCAGTGATGAAATTACTTCACATAGCATAAGTAATAAGTAGGAGCAAATTCCAATTGCATTTTCTTTCCATGGAATTCCATGAGACCACTTTTTACTAAGGAATCCTTTCAAACAGTTCACTGCCTTGTCTATGCTATGGATGCTTGGAAGAAATATATGAAAGAATAATAGTAAGCAATAGCATAGACAAGGAAATGAGTTGTTTGAAAAATGCCTCAAAGGGACATCACCATGAGACCCAATTTATTTGAGGCATTTTTTCAAACAGCTCATTGCCTTTTCTATGCTACCACATTTTCCATACATGTCTACCAAAGAATTTTATCAAACAGTTCATTTCCTTGCTGCTATGGCTAAAATCCTACAAAAGGTGCTTTCCAAAAAACTATGGATGCTTGGAAAAAATCTATCAAAGCATAATAGTAAGCAATAACATAGAAAAGGCAGTGAGTAGTTTAAAAAAATTCCTCGAAGAAATGAGGTCTCATGGTGATGTTCATCACCATGAGACCCAATTTATTTGAGGCATTTTTTCAAACAGCTCACTGCCTTTTCTATGCTACCACATTTTCCATACATGTCTACCAAAGAATTTTATCAAACAGTTCATTTCCTTGCTGCTATGGCTAAAAGCCTACAAAAGGTGCTTTCCAAAAAACTATGGATGCTTGGAAAAAATCTATCAAAGCATAATAGTAAGCAATAACATAGAAAAGGTAGTGAGTATTTTAAAAAAATTCCTCAAAGAAATGCGGTCTCATGGTGATGGAATGCCATTCCATCACCATGAGACCACATTTCTTCGAGGCATTTCTGCAAACAAATCACTACCTTTTCTATGCTACCACATTTTCCATACATGTGTAACAAATCATTTTATCAAACTACTCACTTCCTTGCTGCTATGGCTAAAATCCTAAAATAGGTGCATTCCAACAAACTATGGATGCTTGGAAAAAATATATCAAAGCATAATAGTAAGCAATAGCATAGACAAGGTAGTGAGTAGTTTGAAAAACTAACTCAAAGAAATGCGGTCTCAATGAAATTTCATTCCATCACCATGAGACCACATTTCTTTGAGGAATTTCTTCAAACACCTCACCACCTTTTCTATGCTACCACATTTTCCATACATGTGTACCAAAGCATTTTATCAAACTACTCACTTCCTTGCTGCTATAGCTAAAAGCCTAAAATAGGTGCTTTCCAACAAACTATGGATGCTTGGAAAAAATCTATCAAAGAATAATAGAAAGCAATATCATAGACAAGGTGGTGAGTAGTTTGAAAAAATGCCTCAAAGAAATGAGGTCTCATGGTGATGGAATGCCATTCCATCATCATGATACCGCATTTATTTGAGACATTTCTTCAAACAACTCACTACCTTTTCTATACTACCACATTTTCCATACATACATGTACCTATATACACCTAAAATTGGTCTGGAGGATCCGATTAATTAAATACAAATTATTTGATTAATTATCTTAAATTCCTCTACTATTGAATAAATAGAAATATTTATTTATATAGTTCACGTTCCCATTCACATTTAAATTCTTCTAATTCTTCTATTATCTCATCTTAATTAAATAAATAAAATTAAATACTTTCTTTGATTTAATTATCACTTCCCTATTTTATTCTATCACATCAAATCTTAAATTAATTTAATAGGTCATACACTTTATTGATTAATTACCATATTCTTCTATTTTAATTTAATAAATAACTTCTATAGTTTGTTTTATTAAATTATTTATCCCTCTTTGACTAATTTAAATAAATCAAAAATATTTAAATAAAGGCATAAAGAATATTCCTCTATATTTCCTCAAAATCAAATTAGATATCCTATGTCTAACTTATGTCAAAATATGTCAAAATTAATGCCTTCAAACTTCATGGGAAGATTTGGAGACAAATTGGAGACAAATTGGAATTTCATCTCTCAATCCTCTTCCAGCAATCCTTCCTCTTCTCTTGCTTGGTGTTTTCATGGGTAGAGACAATCCCCAAAATCTTCTCAATCTCCTCCATCTCTCACCATTAAATCCTCTAGATTGAATCCAAGCCTCTACTTTTCTATCCCTATGCATTTTTGCTACCGGGAAATCTATAAATACAACTTCATTCAACCAAGAAAAGGATCTAGGTTATCAAGTTTATGCACTCTTACTCTGCAAGAAATCATTCAAGCATTAAACATCAATAACATCATAACTTTATCTCATGATCATGGCTGTATTTAGTTTGTTACAGCTTTCTTTTATTTGAATTCATGTCAAGCTTAGTAATAATCATATAGGATTAGTTTCCTGTATTTTGCATCCTTCTCGTTCTTCAGATTGTCATTTTAACAATCACATTTCTTACACGATCTGAGAGCCATAGTGGTTTAATAAATCTTTGGAGATAGAGAGCAATATGATGCTTTCAAATGAATTTCTGGTTTTAATAGCTTAATTCATGATTGAATTCTTTGATATAATGTCGTATTAAGGAGTGTTTTCAATTTTTTTAATCTTACATATTTCACACTTACAATTTGGCGCCCACCGTGGGGCATTAGCCCCATATTTTTGCAATTTTTCTGAAAAGTGTCCTATAGGTTTCCGGCGTGTTCTGTTTCAGTGCTTCCGTAAAAAACTATAGCACATCCGTGGAAAACTATGAAGCTTTCGTGCTCTGTTTCGGCGCTTCCGTGAAACTATAGCACATCCTCTAAATATTTTAGCGCTTCTACTATAGCACCTCCATGAACTATTTCGGCGCATCGGTCACCCATCTCCAGTATAGCTGATATAGCGCTTTCATGAACAAATTTGGCGCTTTGGTACTCTATTTTAGTGCTTTTAGTTTTAGCGCATCTGGTAAATGCTATAGCGCTTTCATTGACTATTTTAGCGCTTTTGTAATTTTTTTATCTGGATTTGACGTGACCGCGACCAAAATTTCATTTTGATACATTTGGACTAAAATGAACCAATCATAGGATAATCATTTGGTTTAAAATTTATCAATCCTAGGGTAGCCATCACACTTTTTCTATATTAGTTAAAATGGACACCATGATTTTTGTGAAGCAAAATTTTCATATAGATTAGCAAAAATTGTCTTTTGGGCTTAAGATGAATCATTTATCTGCTATGCTTGTGTGGTGAATAGGCTTATGCTCTCCCCTTAACTAGGTGATCAAAGTGCCAGACTCATCCTTTATTTTCATGCAAATTTATGCTTTTGTTAAAACCTTTAGAAGGCTTGCCGTAGTGGGAAAAAGTACTCACCCTACAGGAACGACCTAAGTGGGAACGCCTAAAGCCAAGGATTCCAACCCACTCTAATCAAAATGCAAGTTGTTGATGAAAGTCCAACTTGATGGTAGTGTGCAAGATAACCATCCCCAAAATATTTGTTTTAAAGATTGGGAGGTCTCTTGAGGGAGTTTATCAATTTCTGCACCACACGAAAACCCTATCTAAGAACCATAGCATAGTATCCAGCCGAGTTAGTAACCAAACATTGTAATACTCACGGTGTAAGGGGAGGGAAGAATATACCCCCAAGACACTCACCATATAATTGTCAAGGACCGTTTTCTCAGAGGATGAGAAATCCAAATTTGAGTATGCACCTGTAAACGACAAAAACACAGGCGCCCTCTAGGGGTGACACGACTGTGTGAGTCAATGCAATTTTAAGATGTGGGCTGTTGAGTATAACGATGACCTTCTTGACTTTAAGAGTCAGCCTATTTGAAAAGTATATATTTGTCAAAACAAACCAGATAAAATCAATAAGGACCATTCGTGGTTCTTGAATATACACTATCTGTTCAGATTCTAAAACAATTATTCTACAATTTGCTTGCTGTGTTTTCAAAAAAATCATTAAAAATCAGATAAAAGATTATCCAGAAAAATGCAAATCAAATCAGGGTAGAAAAATTCATGATTCAAGAGTGGAAATCAACCAAGTTTGTCAAGAAAACCATCAAAGTCAAAAAACCCAAGAGGCCACTTGGTTACCAAAATATTTTGAGAAAAAGGCGTTTCTTATATCAAAGTTGAAAGATCTTGTTACAACACAAAACCTGCATTCATAGGTATCACGATTTCGCTAGAGGTCATACTCTCGATTACACTGTAGAACCTCTTTATTCATGAGCTTTCTTCCAAAGGAGAGCCCTCACACAATATCACAATCATAGTCAACGCATACGTTAGTCCTACATCCCACAACTGATGATAGAATACGCCACAAGGCCAAGTCAAATTTTATAATAAAGAGTCTTAAACATCAACCCTCTGTTTTAGCGCTCTGAAAATCTGTTTCAACGTTTTAAGACTCTGTTTTAGTGCTTCCATAAAATAGCGCTTCCAGGCACTATTTCAACGCTTATGAGCACTATTATAGTGTTTTCACAAAATAGCACTTTCGAGCACTGTTTCAGCGCTTTCGAGCACTATTTCAGCACTTTCGAGCACTGTTTTAGCGCATCCATAAAGATAGCACTTCCATCATCTATTTCAGTGCTTTTGAACTCTGTTTTAGCGCTTCTGCGAAATAGCGCTTCCAAGACCTATTTTAGCGCTTTCAAAACAAAGAGTTCCAAAACATATCAGTCAGTTTGTTTGTCATCTATACATGTATTTTTTTCAAAACAAAAGTATCTTTTTAACAAAATCATTGTCTAGAAACCAAGATCAGATAGGTTCCTACAAGTTCCCAGTCTTTTCAACTAAAACACAAATCTTGAAAATCATAAAGTGTCAAATCAAAACAAAATCTTGATTATTACACTAAAGTTTCATCATCAGGATATTATCATCCTATTATCACGAAACAAGGCATAGTAATCAAATTTTTTAACCTAGTCTTATCAATAAGATATATCATCTTATTTGAATTTTTTATAAATTCACTTGACATTTTCTAGCATAGAAGATCAAAGTTTGGAAGAAAGAACAAAACACTTGTATGCCAATCTTCACTAGGTTACAAAAATAGAGGCTCTTAGAAAAGGAACTTGAAACATCAAACACAATGGCAGAAGAAAATCCCTGGAATAGTCTACATCAAAGTGACAAAAATGAAATAACTCCAGAAGACATACAAATAGCCCAATAGGATCCAAAATTCCATAAATTCATGGAAAAGATCTTAGAGCAGGACATGGAGAAATACCTCTTAATGTTGGCTGAATCAGGTGCTAAGCTTCCCAAAGACGCCTAAGAGAAGCACTTGGAACAAACAAAACTGAAATACCACAACACACACAAGGTGTAGATCCGGTTATTGCCTTAACATCCCAAATGTAGAACTAACAACAACAAATACAAGACATGACAAAAGGAAACACCAAAAGGTATGCCATACAGGACATTTGTCCTTATCCTTTTGACTCAATAGTCAACATGATATCTTTTCCTCGACACTATGAATTCCCCAAATATGAAAAATACAATGGAAAGATAGATCTGATCGATCATATCAGGGAATTCAAGACCATAAGCCTAGAGTTTTCTCAAGAGAAAAATTACCTGATGAGATTATTCCCAAGAAGCTTGGGAGGCTCATGTATGGAATGGTTTTCCAAATTACAACCAAGAATAAGGACTTTTGAAGAACTTGTCAACAGATTCATATCCCAATATTATTTTAACATCCAACACACTGTTATGATAAAGGATCTATATAACATGAAACAAAACAAAGGGGATACATTTTTGTCCTTTTTACAAAGATGGTGACGACTATTCGCTAGATATCCTCACTCAATTCCCGAGGACGAGAAAATGGAGTTGTTCATAGACAATTTGATAGAGGAGATGAGTTACATACTCGAATTACAATGTCCTCCTATGTTTGAAAAGGTGATAGAAAATGGCCTTAATGTTGAAGAAGCGCTGGTCAAAAGAGGGGTTATCAAACATTTCAACGACAAATCAAATAACACAAACTCCTCAAATCAATACCCCAACAATGACAAACCAAAATTTTGGCAAAAGAACAAAAATACGGGGACCAACGAAATGACAAGTGATTTACAAAATGCCAAACTAGTTTTCAACTTGACATCATCTACTTCAAAAAAAAATCAAAACAACAATCAAATCATCAAGTCAAATGTCATTCAAAACAACGAAATCAAAAAACTGCAAACATACCAAAAATCATCAAACTGACATAGGTTTACACCTTTAGGACAAACCTTGGAATCGACGATGAAAGAATTAGTCACAAGTGGTCTTATCACTATGCGGGAAGCAAGATTCTGGGATCGAAAGGTCAAACCACCATGGTGGAATGACATAGATTATTGTAACTTCCACAACAATAAAGGCCACAAAACTAATGATTGCATGGAGTTAAAACACGTAGTTCAAGATCTGATCGATAATAACAAGATATATGTGGAAGGACACCAAAAAAATAATGATCATACAGCCTTCAAGGACCCTTTAATAAACTATGACAAAGGAGCATCATCTTCTATGAACAACAAAGGTAAAAATATCAATCATGTCTATGATAAAATGATCCATTGTCTCACTAAAGTGGAAAATGATAATACCGTTGGTCATAACATGGAAAAACAAAAAACCAATGACACTACCCCTTTGGATTTACTCCCAAGCATACAAGTCTCTGAAAAATCAAATAATTTTTTTAAAAATTAGAGAACGAAAGGAATATCAACCAACAAATGTAATGACAAGGGGGGAATCGAGGGTAGTCTTAAAGGGAGTTGTGCCTAAAAACACAACTCCACCTCCATCTCATTACAACGTTGTCGATCAACTTCAAAACATTCCAACGCAGATATCAATACTAGAACTCCTCAAACTATCACCATCACATAAGGAGGTTCTAGAAAAAGCACTAGTTGCCACTACGATACCGAAAAATCTAGATGTTTGCCGATTCTAGGATATGGTGGGGCATTTGAATACACCACACTATCTATCATTCTTTGAATGAGATGATGTATCACTTAACCATCCCCATAACACCGCACTCCATATTGAAGTCAATCCATAATCATCGTGTCAAAAGAGTCTTAATAGATGGGGGAGCTGGTTTGAACATTTGCACTCTAAAGTTAATTCATGCACTAGGGTATTCAGATGATGCTATTGATGCCCGAAGGAAAATGACAATGAAGGCATATGATGAGGAAGAGAGATCTTCTAAGGGACTAATTGTGTTACCCATTCAAGTGGGACCAATGATGAAACACATAGCATGCCAGGTACTGCAAAAAGAGTTGACTTACAACATACTCTTAGGACGCCCATGGATCCACAAAATGAAGACAATACCTTCCACAAATCACCAATGCTTAAAATTACCAGTAAATGGGCAGGAGGTGACTATATCAGCCGATTATAATCATCCTCAACATTGTGACACACTTAGAATCTCTCAAGATACCTTTGTGCCTCACAATGGGGAAGCATCCAGTTCAAAGTCATCAAATGAGGAAAAACGTCCAAATATCACCACCAAGTGGGTAGAGAAAAAGGATAAATCAAAAGATACAAGTCTTGTTGATACTCAATTATCAGACAATCCAGATCCCCAAACTTCTTTATTAGAGAAATTTCAAGAACAAGTCTAGCTGACAGACAAGGGAATGGGACAATATTCTATTGAGCAATCACTTAATCTTTCACAATTAATGCCATCTCCAAAGACATATGGCCAACCATCAATGATCAATGATCAAACATCACTACCTGTCACAGTTCTAGAAGAAATATTTGTAAAATCCGGTACTATAGAGGACAAATCAGACAACAAGGCTATCCTCGATTGGTTATACAAAGATGGAGAACCATCTACATCAAAAAATATCAATATCAAGAATATTAATATCAATACAAACAAATATGGCAAAGGGAAGGCTATCCTAGAAAAAATGGGTTATGAGGGACAGGGACCTATTCAGCCTCTCACTCTTCATTCAAAAGATAAGACATGGCTAGGATATTCAGAAGAACAAAAACAAGAAATGACAAAGAAGGCTATTGAAAGAATCCTTCAGGTTAGAGATAGCTCTGAAATGGATTCAAATGAATATGAATGGGATATGTGTTCTGATATATCTTACATTGATATCCAAATTGATTTAATAAAATAATATGCACCTACGCGTGAGGAGGGACAAAGCTCTTGGTCTAGACCATTCGTATGAGAATCACTAAATATCGATGACTCAAGTGGGGATGAACAAACATCAAGTGAACTAGATGATCTTGAAGAGGGTACCATCATTGATCTCGACATCCCTAATAATGACTATGATGACATAGTTGTACTAACCCTTACCCCCATTAACCTAAGTCAATCTGATGACTTCATGCCTTTAGTCCATCCCGAACTTATTGAATGGGAACCTATTGAACCTATAAATGTACCCATATTTGCAAACGATGATGCCATCATAAATTTCCTATGTTGTGACGAACCTGGTACAAGTTCTATTCATAATTCTCATAACAACGCGAATCGGGAGGAGGGTGTCAAATCTTCCAATTGCAAAAGTAAAAATAGGGATAATAAATCTAATGGTGAAAACCATTCTATGGCAGCATTATATCTTGAAAAAGAAAAAATAAAGAATGCATCTAACAGTGAAAACCTCTCTGGGGCACTGAAAGATGGGAGATTTGACACTCTTCCACAACATTATCATTAACGGTCATCAGTTCTGGTGGAGCCAACATAGTCTGTAAACATTGGCACTGAAGAAAGAGCAAAAATCTTACATCTGGTAGAATGTATGACAGATCAAGAGAGACCAGAATTTATCAAATTATTTAAGGAAAGAAGCATTAACTTTGCTTGGTCATATTCTGATATGCTAGGCTTGGATTCAAACCTTCTCATGCATCATTTGTCTTTGCCTACAAGAATCAAGCCTATAAAGAAAAATTTGAGAAAAATGCATCCCCATATCGCATTAATGGTAAAGGTTGAGCTAAAGAAATTATTAGATGCTGGATTCATAAGGTCTATTGATTATGCCAACTGGATATCAAACATTGTACCTATCTCAAAGCTGGACAATAGCATTAGGATATGTACGAATTTCAGGGACTTGAGTAAAGCATGCCCAAAGGATGATTTCCCATTGTGTAATATAGACATCATTGTAGACTTAATGATAGGGCATGCCATGTTGTCAATAATGGATGGTTTCTTTGGATACAACCAAATTAAAATAGCTCCAAAAGATCAAGATAAGACTACATTTACATGTCCATGGGGAACCTTCTGCTGGAATGTCATGCTGTTTGGTTTGAAAAATGCAGGAGCAACCTATCAAAGAGCAATGGCCACAATCTTTCATGATATGATGCACACCTTTATGGAGGATTATGTGGATGATATTTTGGCTAAATATTGTACTAGGGAAGGACATCTACATATCCTAAGAAAAATCTTCACTAGGCTAGAGAAATTCAATGTCAGGCTAAACCCCAAGAAATGTGTTTTTGGGGTCACATCGATAAAACTTCTGGGATACATAGTCTCGCAAAAGGGCATTGAAGTAGATCCATTGAAAGTCAAGGCAATAATGGAAATGCCACCTCCCAGAAATATCAGTCAACTCATATCACTACAGGGAAGGCTCCAATCAATCAGGAGACTTATCTCCCAATTGGCGGACAAAAGTCATCCATTCAATCATCTATTGCATAAAAATGTTGTTTTCAAATGGGATAATGGGTGTGAAACAACGTTTGATCAAATAAAGCAATATCTAATGTCACTGCCTATTCTCATGCCACCTATAGAAGGAAGACCTTTGATACTGTACATTACAACAACATATATCTCTTTAGGAGCATTATTGGCACATGAAGATTATGAAGGAAAGGAACATGCCATCTACTATATCAGTAGAACTTTAAATGGCTATGAAATAAACTACACTTTCATTAAGAAATCTTTCTTGGTGGTGGTGTTTGCTACTCAACAACTGCGACATTATATGCTGACTCACACAATCAGGCTTATAGCGAAAATTGAACCCTTAAAATATCTACTCAGTAAGGCTGCCTTAACAGGTAGACTGGCCAAATGGATCATGCTCTTAAGTGAGTTTGATATTCAATATGTGGAAATAAAAGCCATCTAGGGTCAACCAATCACCGAACAATTGGCTAATGCTCCTTTACCAGATGATTGACCCATGACAATGGAGTTTCTAGATGCAGACATTCTGACAGTGATGCCACAACAATGGATATTGTATTTTGATGGATCATATACACAATGAGGATCTGGAGCAGGGATTTTGTTCATCACTCCCCAAGGACACACCATCCCAAAATCTTATAGACTGATGTTTCAATGTACAAATAATGTGGCGAAATATGAAGCATTAATCATTGGGGTCAAAATCGTAATTGAATGGAGGATCACTGAATTACAGGTATATGGGGATTCTCAACTAGTCATTTATCAAGTAAATGATGAGTATCAGACGAAAGATGAAAAGTTGATGCCCTATAAACAACAAATAGATGATCTAAAATAATTTGTTGTCAATATCAAATTCGATCAAATTCCAAGGGCAGAGAACAAAGCAACAAACGCTATGGCCACAATTGCTTCACTCTTACAATTGCCAGAGAAACGCGGTCGGTATGAGTTTATGGTAGAACAAGTATCATATCCTTCTTACAATATTTTGGAATCCAATACCATATGACATTTAGATACCATTGAAAACTCCGTCTATAAGAAAACCTATGCTTACCTAAAGGACAATATCCTCCCTCCCGATCTTTCCAAGAACCAAAAATACAGTTTCATCCGCCAATCAGCCCGACATATTTTAATCGCCGACATCATTTGAGTGGTATAACTCTAGCGAAGAAACTCATCCGTTTAGGATATTATTAGCCATATATGGAGAAAGAGTCTTATCAGTTTGTAAAGAAATGCCAAAAATATCAGATTCACACACCAGCTCAAGAATTGCATCCATTCACCTCAACATGGCCCTTTTGTCAATGGGGACTAGATTTGGTAGGAAAGATAAATCTATTTTCATCCAATGGACACAATTTCATCATCACAACAAAAGAATACTTTACAAAATGGATAGAAGCAGTTCCTCTTACAACTATCATTGGAAAAGAGATCTCGTCATTCATATTGAATTACATAATCTGTCGGTATGGCATACCTCAATCTATTATCATTGATAATGGACGACCATTCAAAAACCAAGATGTCCAAGAATTCTGTGAGAAGTTTCATATCCAACATCATTTCTCAAAACCGTACTATCCTCAGGGAAATGGCCAAGCAGAGGCCTCTAACAAAATAATTTTGAAAATACTCAAGAAAATGATTAACGACGTTGGATGTGATTGGCATGTTCAACTTAATCCTACACTATGGGCCTACAAAACCAGTATCAAAACACTGATAGGAGCTACACCATATGCCTTGGTATATGGATCAGAGGCCATACTACCCATTGAACTAGAAATTCCATCACTCTGTGTATCACTAAGAGGAATCATTTCAGATGAGGACTATAGGGTATCTAGACTTCAAGAACTGGAATTGTTGGATGAGCATCGTCAACAATTTGTCAACCATCTAGCAAATTACCAACATAGAATATCAAGGAGCTACAATCATAGGGTAAAACCTAGAATCTTTCAGGTTGGCGATTTGGTACTAAAAGAGAACCCTAGAAATTAGTAGTACAGGGAAAAGAAAGGGAAGTTTGAACCTAACTGGCTAGGTCCTTTTGTCATCATATCAGTGTACGGATTAGGGGCCTATCAACTATCAACATCAGAGGTGGATTTGTTTGATGAACCTATCAATAGTATCCATCGTAGAAAGTTCTATACCTGAATTTCTTAGTGCATCGGTCAAACTTTTGGAAAATGGTTTCCTTGATGAAAACCTGGAAAACGGGCATCTTGGTAACAAAAAATACAAAAATTAATAAAAAAATACAAAAACAAAAAGTGTAATAAAAACATATGGTGAAAACCTGGAAACAGGCATCGTATGTGATTCTAAACCAGATTTCCCATCTATTTTGATACATATCACGATCATTAGTCTGGTAGTCATTACCATTTCATATCATATCATTAGTCTTTCCATCATTGCATCCATTATCAAATCATTTCACATGGTCATATCTCACTCTAGCTTGGGGGTAACATCTAGATATCAATGAGGGCAGCAAAACATCGGGTTCGCCAAATGGGAAAACAATAGTATGACAAAAAAACAAAAACAATGATCAAAGCACAACATCAATCACCGTCGAAAAGGTATCAAACATCTGTATCATATCAGAAAATCCAAAAACAAGTCAAAAAAGCCAGTCTAGAAAAGCAAAAAAACCAAAAACACGAGTCTGTCTCAGTTGAACTATGTGGTCTCTGCATGTGTAACGTAGGCAAGGCTAATCTTTGATCAGCCCCCGAGACCCCTAGGATAGGTCTTTGGTCAAAATCTCGAAAAATCACAAAAACATCACAAAATCAGGATGGATGATCTAATCTGAATAATGATTGAAACACTCTAAGTAAAAGGTGGATGAATTGTATTTTTGATTAAGTATTATCATTTATTTGGAGTAACTCGATGATGTAAATAAACTAGAGAAACAAGGAAGAAGAATGATATTTTTATTTGTCTGCTATCTGTACGTTAATCATATAAAAGTGTGAATTGTCAGGGAATGTGCTATGCAAATGTATCATCGATGACATTCATATTTCACACACTAAAATGATTAATATTTTCCTATTTATGCAATGAATGCTCAGGTCATCTCGGTTCAATTATACCTAGATGCTTCTGTTCACTTGCAATATCGAAAATCATGAAAGTAGTACTCAGGTCGTCATTGGTCTAACATATACCATTAACGCTTGTACTCACTTTCAACATCCTAAAAAGCTCTATGATGATACCAAGCACAAAGTATTGTTAAAATGACAATGGTTTGCATATAGTTGCATGATAAAATTAGATTGCATTCATAATAAATTCTACATTTTCAGAGTGTTTGTTAGATAAAGGATTCCAATTAATGATTATTTTTTTTACAAATATGATTGAGTATACTTGACATAAACCAAAAATCATCAAAAACATATAGGAGCATCACCTCATCATTGCAAAGCTTTTTATCATCTCATCATTCATGCATTTAACATCAAATAGTTGTGCATTTATTGTACCATATCCGTCACATCATATCATAAATAAATACATCATGTTCATTGCACCATATCATTTATTACATTATCATCGATCACAAACTATCATTTTTATCAATATATCATGTTCATTACACCATATCATTTATTACGTTATCATTTGTTACAAATCATCATTGTTATCCATATATCATACATCACAAAATCATCATTTTCATTTCATCACATTAAAATAAATGCATTCACCATATATCCATACATTTCATCACATTAAAATAAATGCATTCACCATACATCCATACATTTCATCACATTAAAATAAATGAAAATCATGTCATTATTATCTATTTATCATTCATCACAAAAATCATCATTTAGAACATCATACATCCATACATCATATAGTCATACATAAACATTTAAAATTAGAATCATCACATAAAATAAAAGCATTCATCATAGAATCATCACATGATATATAACATGTTAAAATAAATACATCCATCATAGAATCATAGATAACCATCATAGATCAATAGAAATCAATTGCATAATCATATATATCATCAATGCCAAGTATACAATGAAGTCTGAAATAAGAAAAGATACATCGTTACAAATGAGTTGTCTCAAAGTGTATATCATATCTCAAAAGAATATCTCAAAATCACAAATGGCATCTAAGATCTACTGCTGCCAGAAGGTGCAGGCATAACAGGACCAATACCACCACCATCCTTGGATGGACTAGTATCTCTGGGATCTCTCTATGAAGGCTGCATCACACCCTCGTTGACTATCCAGGTACATGTCCTACCAGATCTCGAAGGGGCATAAATGACTCTACGATCGGCAGGAACTGCATCATGATATCAACCCATGTAGAACTTTGCCTCTCAGACAACCCGCAAAACCTCCCTCATATAGTCAGCAACAGAGGTACCATCAACTACCCTTTGTAAGGTCTTAGCAGTCTCCTATGCCCTCTTGACAATCTATCTGGCAGTGTCCCTCTCGGCTATCAAAGTACCAACTTGTGTTTGAACAACTACCAACTATCCCTATACCTGTGCCAATGCCTGTGCATGAGCCTGTGCCTGAGTCTGCATCTATGTTTGCGTCTGCACGAGTAAATCCTGTGCCTGCACTAATTGTCCCTGTAGAGTCTATACCTGTACCTGTAGGCTCACAATCTATCTCTAATGATCCACATAAAGTATCTCCACTGCTCACCTCTTGCAAAGCCTACTTGAAGAGGGACCAACACTGCCTTTCCCAACCCCTCTGCGACCTCCACCACCACCATCCCCATCATCACTGTTGCTATCCCCGCTACTGCTCTCATCATTACTGCTCGACTTAGTGTCATCTCCGCTATCCTCCTCGACCTCAACGGCTACGAAAAGATCCTCAACAGCATCCTCCTCCATAGGTAATGGTGCTGGCTCATCTAGAATGGTGATCCAAGGACATGGATGCAAAGCCAAATATGCGGCATACTCCTCTGTCACTGGTGCCTCTGCAATATCCCTGCGTATATCCCAAGCTGGGCTACAGAGTCTGATATCCCTCCACTAATATCTCATAAGACAAGCACGACCCCTAATCTGCTGTATCACTCCATCGTCGGGCATAATGAGCAACCCTCTGAGGCATACACTGCACAATACCATACTGCCTGTAGACCCGCTAAACTAAAAATCTCTCTAAAATAAAAGGAGTTCTGTCAATCAGATACATGGAATCACACAAAAATCTGAGCACTCGATCATCCTCCTCCCACTACTTGCAATCCAAATAAGGCCACCAAACGACACTCTCCAAGTCATCCAAGACACGTCTCCAATGCTCTAACTTACCCATCTGAGACTGGATAAGTCGACCTCTGTAGCAAAAAACATATGGTCTGCCTGCAGGTTTGTCATGTACCAGAAATGGTCGTGCAATGGAAAAATGCTCCCATGCCCAAACCTATAATAGAGTCACCCCTTCTGATAGGCTGTGTCCTCCCAAGTACACCACTGCATGTAAATCATGATAGAGGTGGGATAGCATACACATCTCCTATGCATATCTGGTCCCGTGCACGACCATGCCCTCAAGAATACAGACCCAACCCACAAAGAATCCCTTTGACCTGCGATTAGGACAAAGGAAGCCTCTAATGAATCCAACTAGCACTGCTGGTAGACTAGCATAAGCGTCAGCCATTGTCTGCCATCGAACACTCAGTCCTGCAATATGCTGATCTTGGAATAATCTGTGGAGTGCATCTCTCCCACCAACCTCATGTGAATCATAAACTATGACCTCTCCGATAAATGGTATCCGCAATATCTGCCACACATCCTCTGGTGTGACTGTCATCTCACCACTGGGTAGATGGAAGGTGTTCTGATCGCTGTGCCACCGCTCGGCCAAGGCAGTAAGGAGACCCCGATTAATCCTAATATGGGGCATATCAAGAAGACTAGAAAGACTACATCGAGCTATGATTTGAATCTCATCAGGAGTTAGATGAGGAATCAAATCAGTAGTCCATGGAAATCGCTCTCATATCTAAAAGTTACCCAGATGCTCCTATCATCATGAAAAGTTTAAAATCAGTACACTATGTCAAAAATCACAAGTCATTCTACTATCAGATCCAATCAAACTTTGGTATGAATTTTTGATCAAAATTCATGAACAAACATCAACTAACCTCAACTATCATGAGGTTCATCACAAACATCATCTAATCTCACCTATCATGAGGTTTATCAGATGTGAAATCATTCCTTGCCTATCATGAGGATCATCACAAATGGGATTATTTCTCGCCTATCATGAAAGTAAGTCTTATTGATCATCAGAATCAGTCATTAGAGAATTTGTATAATCAAATCATACCAAACCAAAGAATGGACATCATCGAAATTGACGAAATCAGGGTTAATTGTGTCAAATCTACAAATCTGACATGGATGTGCTAAAACAGGCATCCAAAGCACTAAATAACCAGAAGTGCTATTTTGACAATTCGATGCGCTATAACAGGCATCCAAAGCGCTATTTCATTGCATCAATGTGCTAAAAGAGTCCATCAAAGCGCTACTTTAATCAAGGCGCTATAACAGACCATCAATGCACCAACTTATTGCATCAAAGCATTAGAAGTTTCTAGGCACTACAATCGAGCATCGAAGCACTAAATAAATCTATCGAAGGGCTCATATATGAAAGCGCTAAACTTTTCTACGAAAGCGCTAGAGAAATTAACGAAAGAATTAATTTATCAAAGCGCTACAACAATTAACAAAAGCGCTACATCGGAGTGCAAAGCACTACAATGCGACATTGATGCGCTAAACTACGAAGAACACGCCAAAAATGAAAAAGGACACGAAAATTAAGAAAGCACAAATTTTGAGGTGGATTACGGGTATGTACGGAGGTCCGTAGACGACCGGTTGCTGGTGACATCAACAATGCTCAAACCGGTGGGTGTGGTAGGGGATCGACACCTTGGTCTAGCTAGCTCAAATGTCTCTCTCACTAGGTGTTGAAAGTCAAAAAGTCAAAATGAGGATGAAAAGGACATTTTTGACTTTATATAGGTTTTTCAAAAGGGATTTTTGAGAGGTTTTCTTTTATTTTAATTAATTTTATTTATGAAATTAATTGAAATTCATCCATGGGATAAATTTTCTTCATCAATGTCGGGAGAAAAATTATTTCTTCGTCAAATCATCATCAAATTTTCTAAAAAAATCATAAAATCATTAATTTATCTCCCGAGGGGGCATATTATCGACAATCATCTAAAAATCAATATCTGGGGCATGTCTGGGGCGTACTGAATTTTTTTCAT
This sequence comes from Sequoiadendron giganteum, assembly GCA_007115665.2. Lineage (NCBI taxonomy): Eukaryota > Viridiplantae > Streptophyta > Pinopsida > Cupressales > Cupressaceae > Sequoiadendron > Sequoiadendron giganteum. The sequence goes on along the minus strand of CM021102.1, from coordinate 81,672,733 downwards.
CAATACTGGCAGTAGCAGCAAAATTTTCTTTGAAGCAATGCGTAAACACATTACTTCAAAGAGGGGCAAAATGTATACACCTAAAATTGGTCTGGAGGATCCGATTAATTAAATACAAATTATTTGATTAATTATCTTAAATTCCTCTACTATTGAATAAATATAAATATTTATTTACATAGTTCGCGTTCCCATTCACATTTAAATTCTTCTAATTCTTCTATTATCTCATCTTAATTAAATAAATAAAATTAAATACTTTGTTTGATTTAATTATCATTTCCCTATTTTATTCTATCACATCAAATCTTAAATTAATTTAATAAAGGTCATACACTTTATTGATTAATTACCATATTCTTCTATTTTAATTTAATAAACAACTTCTATAGTTTGTTTTATTAAATTATTTTTCCCTCTTTGGCTAATTTAAATAAATCAAAAATATTTAAATAAAGGCATAAAGAATATTCCTCTATATTTCCTCAAAATCAAATTAGATATCCTATGTCTAATTTATGTCAAAATATGTCAAAATTAATGCCTTCAAACTTCACGGGAAGATTTGGAGACAAATTGGAGACAAATTGGAATTTCATCTCTCAATCCTCTTCCATCAATCCTTCCTCTTCTCTTGCCTGGTGTTTTCATGGGTAGAGACAATCCCTAAAATCTTCTCAATCTCCTCCATCTCTCACCATTAAATCCTCCAGATTGAATCCAAGCCTCTACTTTGCTATCCCTGTGCATTTCTGCTACCGAGAAATCCATAAATATAGCTTCATTCAACCAAGAAAAGGATCCAGGTTATCAAGTTTATGCACTCTTACTCTGCAGGAAATCATTCAAGCATCAAGCATCAATAGCATCATAGCTTTATCTCATGATCATGGCTGTATTTAGTTTGTTGCAGCTTTCTTTTATTTGAATTCATGTCAAGTTTAGTAATCATCATATAGGATTAGTTTCCTGTATTTAGCATCCTTCTCGTTCTTTAGATTGTCATTTTAACAGTCACATTTCTTACACGATCTAAGAGCAATAGCGGTTTAATAAATCTTTGGAGACAGAGAGCAATATGATGCTTTTAAATGAATTTCTAGTTTTAATAGCTTATTTCGTGATTGAATTCTTTGATATAATGTCGTATTAAGGAGTGTTTTCAATTGTTTTACTCTTACATATTTCACACTTACAGTACTAAAGCATTTTATCAAACTACTCACTTCCTTGCTGTTATGGCTAAAAGCCTAAAATAGGTGCTTTCTAACAAACTATGGATGCTTGGAAAAAATCTATCAAGGCATAATAGTAAGCAATATCATAGTCAACACAGTGAGTAGTATGAAAAAATTCATTTAAGAAATGTGGTATCATGGTGATGGAATGCCATTCCATCACCATGAGACCACATTTCTCTCAGGAATTTTTTCAAATAGCTCACTGCTTGAAGAATAGGGCATTCCATCACCATGAGACCACATTTCTCTCAGGAATTTTTTCAAATAGCTCATTGCTTGAAGAATAGAAACCAACCCTTTAGCCAAAATTCCCCTCCAAATTCTTTTCAAGGTCCTCATCCTCAATTTACCAATCCATGGAACCTTCCACCTTTTATTCCACTTGTTCATGTCTGCACCCCTCCCTCTTCATGGCATGATCGCCCTTCATCTCATAACCAAGACCACACTATACCATCCACCCCATCCCAACATAATACCATAGAGAAGGCAATGAACTGTTTCAAAAAATGCCTCAAAGAAATGCAGTCTTATTGTTGTGGAATTCCATGACACATTTGTTTGTAATGGCATTCCATCATGCCATGATACCCCATTTCTTTGAGGCATTTTTTCAAATAGTTAATTTCCTTCTCTACGCTACCATAGTTATCGTACATGTCTATGAAAGCATTTTATCAAACGGTTCACCGCCTTACTGCTATGGGTAAAAGCGTAAAAATAGGTGCTTTCAAACAAGCTATGGATAGGGAAAATAGTAAGCATGATAGTCAGAAATATATAGTTTAATAAGTACTCAATTTTTTGTTCATTATCGCATATATTATAAGCCATGATGTGGATTGCTATTGTAGTTTTCATGATCCAATAATTTGTTGTTTTATTTTCAGATGTTGGAAGTGGATACACCTCCAAATTTTCATAGGGAAATGGAGTTCAGTGTTTCAGGTGCTATAGAGTCCTCGATGGTTCTCATGGAGGAGGTATGAGGCAGATTGCTAAATTTCAACTTACATTCATTGTTATAGCTGTTAGTTAGTGAATAATCAAACCATTATTGATTCGTAGTTTAATTTATCTTTGGATGGTTTCTACAGGGCTTCAACATGCCACAACATGAGCATGCGAATCTTTCCCACAAGGAGAGAGTTTTTCAACTAGCGATAAGTGATAATTTTGTTAATATATCATTTTTTATAATGTAATTTCTATATATTAATGTCTTTACTTCTTATTGTAACAGTTACAACTTCACCAGGAGCTAAACACTAGGAGGAGCACTAGGAGCACTCCTCGGCCTCAGTATAAATGAGTGACAGACCTATCACCATCCGACTGACAAGAAAAGGGAAATAATTTATTTCGAGAGGTTGTAGAGCAATGAATTTTGATTCTAGAGCCCTTTGTTGTATGCCTATATGGCATTTTTGTACATATTTTACATATTGGATATATTTGACATTGTATGCCTATATGACATTTTTGCACATATTTTACATATTGGATATATTTGACATTGTATGCCTATATGGCATTCGTGTAAGCCTATTTGGCTATTTTGTATATATTTTATACTTATATCGACATATATTGATGTATTCCACATGGCTATTTGGTTAATATAAATCTTTTTTTTTATCGATGGTGTCCATATTTGCATTATAAACCCATGGTTCAATAGATATGAGTTACGTGCATTCAAGTGTATACTTTAAAAAATTTACGTGTATAATTTGTGACTTACGTGTATTCCAATGTATACTTTGTGACTTACGTTTACTCCAATGCATACTTTGTGACTTACGTGTTTTCATGCATATACTTTGTATTAATTCGTGTATACTATGTATTCGTGTGTATACTTCAAGGCTTACGTGTTTTTGAGTACTTGAGCTTCCCTTATTCACATGTATGCTTGACTTATTCATGTGCATAATTATTAATTAGTTAGCCATAGAATTGATCATCGTTGTCCTTCATGGTTTGTCTTGAATATTTATTGATTGATGCTAAACAATTTTATTGGTTGATGCTAAACAACTTCAATATTTCTAGGAATACCTAGTTGATTTCTTGCCTCCATGAGGGAATTTTTTCATTTTTGGTTTGGTTGTGTTTTCTTTTGTAATAAGGTCATGTACTAACCATGGCACATGTGTATTGAGTCATTTATTAGGTTGCTAGGTGGTTTGTGGGGTCAAGTTGTCAACTTTGCAAATGTTGTCATTGTTGCAAAATTGCAAAATATGCAAAAAAGGGAATATGAAGGTGATGCAGAGTAGGGAGGAAACCTTAAAACAACCAAAATTCAAACTAATTTTAACACTCTTTCAATCAGCAAAACCCTATCTTGACCTTGTTCCAGAATTCCACCATTCTTGCTTTGTAGCATTCCAAATAGAGTAAATGGGCCATATCTTTTAGAGAAGGCCACAAACCCAGAAACCAAAAGATGTTTCAGACATTATTTAAGCCTTTTCAAAATATATCCCAAAATCTCATATGGTTCCTTTGGAACATATTCTTCAAAACATTGCTGCTATGCTGCCCCTTAGCCTAAATAGGCCACTTTTACAAAGCAACTTAGTGAATTTCTTCACCCAAACTCCCAAACTCAATTCCAACACTCTCAACAGGTCTCAAATGCACTGAATCAATAAATTTTAGTCACAGAAACCTTCACTAATGCATCCAAGCACTAAACCCTTGTTTAAGCCATTCTAGGCTAGGTTTCATAAGGGTTTATTGGAAATCAAAACTCCACACCTTTTTTAACCTTTACAACACCTCAAACACCTTCTAATATGTATAACTAAGCTATTTCATCCTTCACAAATCTCTGTCCAAGGGTTTTACAATCGACCCTAACCTCTAGCCATCAAATTCAACCCCCAAAACTCATGAAATACAACTAGGGCATCACACACAACTCTACAAATCGCCTTCCATTCTCCAAAAACCCACTTCAACATTGAGAAATACCTACAATTACCCATTCCACTAATTTAGAACGTATTCTATCGGTGGAGTGGGTCAACTTTGCATTTTGAACACTTTCAAATCCTCAACAAGGTGTTACAGACCTGTTCCTAGAAGAATGCTTGTAAAAAATTCAAAACTTGGTGAAATTTAGTTACTCAAAAGCCAAAACAAAGATAAAAAAGTCCCTCACAAAATACAATGCATTTCAAAGAATAATCTTCCTATATGGAACCATATAGAGTGCTAGAGCAGCAATTTACCAAAAAAATTGGAAGGAAAACTGTATTATTATTGCTTTAGTCTTCAGTACAAAGCTTCTAACCCTACCTTGAATTGTGTGAGGCTATTTTAAACCCTTCCAAATAAAAAAAAAACTGATTCAATTGACTCAACTAACCTTTGAACTCCCTTGACCATTGGTATTCCTAATTTTGCATTTTTTGCACTTTTACATGACAACATTTGACAATATTTGTAAAATGTGACCATATGAACTCTAAACCAACCAAAATTACTCAATACATTAAAATATGGTCCATTATGACCTTATTGAACAAAAATAAGACTCAACACCCTAGAAACCTATCATTAAGACCTTTCTTGACCAAATTTGCAAAATGAACTTGGTGCCCCTGCACCACAAGGGTCATCGGTTGCAAAGAAGGTTTTTGGTTGTTGGAATTCAAAGGGAAGTTAGAGAACTGATGTAAGATGTTTAAATTGGAATTGAGAAGGCAAGCCCAAGGTTGGTGACTTGTATTTTGGAAACAATTCAATAAAAATCCCTGTTTTTCTATAGATTTCTAACATTTATCTCAAGGGATTTTGTCGGTTGAATGTAGCTCAGAGTGATTCAACATGTTTGGGTGAAAAAAAGGACAATGACTAGCATACAAATACCCACCCAGATGCATTGGAATAGTTCGTTTGGTCACACGAGTTGTAGAATGAGAGTTGCACCACTTTGCAACTTTCAACTACTTGCATTTGACAACTTTTTCACCAAGTAAAAATTTTCCACCATGGGAAAATGCCTCAAAGATAGTGAAAACTAAGAGAGGTTATTGTAGAAGGGCCCAAAATGATCCCATAGGCTTAGATGAGAAGTTTCTAAGCATCACGATATCTGAGTAACAACATGCTAAAGTTTGCAGCCATTTTATACTTTAGAATCTTAAGGGATTCACCTGGTTGAATGTAGCTCAGAGTGATTCCACGTGTTGGGGTGTGAAAGAGGACCATGCCTAGTTTAAATGTACCCATCCAAATGTGTAGGAATAGTTCATTTGGTCACACGAGTTGCAGAACGAAAGTTGCACCACTTTGCAACTTTCAACTATTTGCATTTGACAACTTTTTCCCCAAGTGAAAATTCGCCACCACGGGAAAACGCCTCTGAGATAGTGAAAACCGAGAGATTTTATTGTAGAGGGGTCCAATTTGATTCCATAGGATTAGATCAGAAGTTTCTAAGAATCATGGTTTCTGAGTAACAACATGCTAAAGTTTACAACAATTTTGCACTTTGGACTCTTAAGGGATTTTGTCTATTGAATGTAGCTTAGAGAGATTCTGTGTGTTTGGGTGTGAAAGAGGACCATGCCTAGCATAAAATTACCCATCTAGATGTGTTGGAATAGTTCATTTGGTCACACGAGTTGCTGAATGAAAGTTGCACCACTTTGAAACTTTCAACTACTTGCATTTGACAACTTTTTCCCCAAGTGAAAAGTCACCACCATGGGAAAACACCTCCAGAATAATGAAAATTGAGAGAGGTTATTATAGAGGGGTCCAAAATTATCCCATAGGCTCAGAAGAGAAGTTTCTAAGCATCATGGTATCTGAGTAACAACATGATGAAGTTTGCAGCCTTTTTGCACTTTGGACTCAAAGGATTCCATTGGTTGAATGTAGCTCAAAGTGATTCCGTGTGTTTGGGTGCAAAAGAGGACTATGCCTAGCGTAAATGTACCCATTCAGATGTGTTAGAATAGTCCATTTGGTCACATGAGTTGCAGAACGAAAGTTGCACCACTTTGCAACTTTCAACTACTTGCATTTCACAACTTTTTTTCCAAGTGAAAATTCACCACCATGGGAAAAATCCTCTGAGATAGTGAAAACTGAGAGAGGTTATTGTAGAGGGGACTAACATGATCCCATATGATTAGACAAGAAGTTTCTAAGCATCATGACATCCGAGTAACAACATGATGAAGTTTGCAGCCATTTTGCATTTTGGACTCTTAAGGGATTCCGCTGGTTGAATGTAGCTCAGAGCAATTCGAGGTGTTTGGGTGTGAGAGAGGACCATTCTTAGCATAAAACCACCCATTCAGATGTGTTGGAACAGTCTCTTTGGTCACACAAGTTGTAGAATGAAAGTTGCACTGCTTGCATTTGACACTTTTTCCATCAAGTGGAAAATGGACACCACAAGAAAATGACTCCGAGATAAAAAAACCAAGAGAGGTTATTATAGTGGGTTCTAAGTAATATCGTAAGCACAAAAAAAGAGTTTGTAAGCACCATGAATTTTGGGTAATAGCCCGTGAAAGATTACCTGCCCTTTTGCACTTTGGACCCTTAAGTGATCGAGGCGATTGAACATAGCTCAAAGCGATTCCACATGTTTGGGTGTGAAAGAGGACCATGCCTAGCATAAAAGTAACCATTTAGACACGTTGGAATAGTTCGTTTGGTCACACGAGTTGTAGAACAAAAGCTGCATCACTTTGCAACTTTACATTGCTTGTAATTGACACTTTTTCCATCAAGTCAAAATTGGACACCATGGAAAAATGACCGAGATAACAAAAACCAAGAGAGGTTATTGTAGAGGTTCTCTATGTGATCTCGATTCCTCAGCTGGAATGCCCGTAACTAAAATGGTATCGAGTAATAGTTCGTGAAAGATTGTTGCCCTTTTGCAATTTGGACTATTAAGGGATTACGTTGCTTGAATTACAAATGTTTGAAGGAAACAATAAATTTGAATATTTGAGTAAATCTCATTACAAGTGTTTATTTCAATAGACTGTATGCTATATTGATATTGATATATAATCATTAGGTTGATTTTTTTTAATAAATGAAGTTTTTATAATAAGTTAGTCAATTGGTGCTAGTTATAATAGGGAGAGAATTGAGATTTGTCAAGATCATCAAAATAAGGATGTTGCATTGCTTTTTTGGCTGAGATTTTGTTCGATGGCTCATAAATTAGCATTTTCTGCAAGGACACACCAATCAATTTTTAGCAGTTTACTTACAAATACGCAAAGTAAAATAAGAAAAAGAAAGAGCACCCAAAATGGAAATGAAATGAAAATTGATGGAAGGTACTTATAGACAACAAATCCACACCATTTGGTTCCAACTTGGGAATAGTAAGGCATAAATATTGATGCTTCCATTGAGGATAGGCATTCCAGTTTCTCAACTTAGTCACTCTTGGTCATACATTTCATTGGGAGTTCCAAGATACCTATTGCACACAACACCTCTCATGAATATAATAACTTGAAATTTGATATGCTCTTATAATGTCTACATCAAAGGTGCTCATGATAAGGTTAACTTCAAATGAATAACTTGAAATTACCTCACCAAGCTTTTCATGCACTTTTATAATGGCTATAAATCATAATTGAGATTTTTCAAGATCATCAAAATAAGGATGTTGCATTTCTTTTTTGGTTAAGATTGTCTTCGATGGCTCATAAATCAACATTTTCTGCAAGGGGACACCAATCAATTTTTAGTAGGTTACTTACAAATAGGAAAAGTAAAATAAGATGATAGAATTATCATCATACAAATTAATGTGCATACAAGTATACATTAATAAGAACCAATATGCATACTTACAAATTAATCCAAAGAACCATTCAGGTCTGCTCTACTCTTTATTGTGTCAAGTATTGCCTCATGGTCAGACTCACGAACCTTCCACAAGGTCTTGTTCAAAGGTCTACCCCCATAGTTGGTCAAAAAAATATTGGATGCCACGAAAAAATTCGAGTAATGAAGAATCTTATGATGTGTGTCAAAGTCCTAAAACAACCAATATTTAACACTCTTATGTGTGTACCTTCTAAGCCACTTTCTAGTAACAACAATTGAGCGTGTAGGGTATTCAATGTTTTCTCCATCTATAACCGGGGCCTCTAATTTCTTTTTGGCCTCAACACAATGACACAAGTAATACTTTGTTCCCTCTACATTGTCTTCATTTGCAATAACTGCATAAACATGCCCTACATTGATATGTGCAACAAATTTCTTGAAATTAGTCCATTACAAATACACTACATAGTAAGATAACAATAGGAATTTCAAAAAATAAGCAAGCAGATATATTACCTGGTTGAACTAGATCTGATATGTGGTCAAAGTTGACCGATGAATCCATTTGTGTTAGTTCCAATGCCATCAGAGGGCGATATGTGTGAAGTGGGCTAAGATAAATTAACGACCATTTCTCAACCCACTCCTTTGACTCGCAATCATTCCAGGCTTGTATTGTACATGAAGAAAAAAAGCATGCCATCTTTCGTGTATTGATACTCCATGAACCTACATCTGAGCTAAGGAAAGAGTGTAACTCACTTGATCCTATTAATGCACAACAATCCTCGTATGGTGCAATGTTAGTATCATCCATCAACCAAAAAAATATATGAACTGAAGATGTACCTTCATTACCTGGACCTATTGAAGCATTACACCACTCGACGATTGATTTTACATCTATCAACTTTGCATTGTATTTATACTTTAACTCTTCTCATGCTAATTCTCTTTTCACACATGCTCCTACACCATCATGCTCCCTCTTTCCATGTCCAACCTCACAAAAGTTCCACATATGTTGAACACCTACAATGAAATGCATCTTTCTCAACTAATAGAACATGCATGAGTTCTTGAGTTGTGCTACACAGTTATCTGACCATATTATATGCCGATCGTATGCTATGACCCTCTGATCCAAATCACTATCTAACATCTAGAAGCAACCTTGCATGAACTCTAGAGAATGTGTGCGATCATCACTAATATAAATTGATACTCCCTCAATACCTTCCTTTGGTCCTCTGTACTATCAGCTACATGAATGAATGTTATGTGTACAAATATCGAAACCTGTGTGGAGTTGTAATATTGTGATTGTACTTCACGCTGTGGCTGTAGAGTGTATTTCTCTACAAATTCGACCACTGAAACTATGTTTCCAAATGGAAAGGTGTCCTTGCATAGATTGAATTGCATGTCCAACAATCGGGCTCTATGGGTATGCCTTGCATACTCATACAATATATTATCATGAAACATGGACATAAATTGATACACTAGAATCTTCTGAGTAACCAAATCACACCTTTTTGCTTAATTACCATCTTTTGTAGCATATTCCACTGTTTTATACTTCCAAAACTCTACTAGTTTATATCCCACCTCATGTGTACTTTCCATATGGTGATATACTAGCATACACTACAAGCCACCACAATGCTCACATGTACCATCCAAGCATGATGTCCTGTAGAATATTTGACCATCCTCTATTTCACATAAGACTTTTGATAAGAACTCTCTTGAAGATTTTGGTGGGGCTTCTATGCCACAATCCTACAAAACATTGTTAGTATGCAAATCTAAACATATAAAATGATAAAAATCATAATGGTTAGAGAATTCAATATGTACTCTACAACAAAAAGTAGTGTGTGTGTGATTTTTCTTGACATAAAAAGGTTTAATCATTTCAAAATATCTTTGAAAAATACTAATTTGAGGATAAACTTGTTGAAATTTATGAAAAAATTGGGTTTTAGTCGTATCCAAAAAATGCTTTGGATGTGGCTCACAGTTCTGACTACCGATTCTCCTTCTTACCACATTCCTTTGATTTAGAGATGGCCTTGTGTTATTCTTCCAATACTCTTCAATTAGTGTTCTCAATTATTCAACAATTTTTTTATCTTTTCATGGCAGTCTCGCCAAGAACTCCCATAATTCATTTGACTCTGTGCCCTCAATTCTTTGCCGCCTTTGAATGGCTCTTGATAAAGTCTTTCTACTAATTCTCATTTGTTCACTCATATTTCTAATGAGATGAGCTGTCTTTGTTTGACTACTTGCCAAAGTCAATGTAATGAAATGCCGGGTGACATTACTATCCTTTGAGCATGAGATCTTACCCACACTCTCATAAGCATCCATTAGATTCTTCACAATAGTGATTTCACTTGAAGCATTCAATGTTATTAATCCAAGAGTCTTCATGATGTTTCTATACTTCATACCCCGCATAATTTCAACAAATAGTTGACATCTTGCGGTCTCAGTTAGCCTTTCAAAGAACGATTTCCAAATCTTATCAGCATATCTTCTACAAGTGCGTTCTGGAATCTTACCTTCCATGTGCTACAAAATATCCTCATCAATATTAATCAAATACTTTGGCTTTCTACAAAAAATTCTAGGTGGTGTTCTCCTAGGTACATACTCCTCAACATTAGGAATTTCATCAATATTAAAGTGAGGTGGGCTAGATTGCGTACCTTCGATCGAGGGTGGGATAGACGACATACCTTGAGGTTAACATGGGGATGATTGCGTACCTTCTTCATCAAATCCGAGTGATGATGTACTCTCAAATTGAGGTGTGGTGGATGGTTTTCCTTCATAGTCACTTGTGGTAGATGGTGTCCTTCCATATTCACTTGTGGTAGATGGTGTCCCTCCATATTCACTTGTGGTAGATACTATCCCTCCATATTCACTTGCAATAGACGGTGTGTCTTCAACTACAGTATTTGAATCTGTCTTACCATGATGCTTTCTCATTTGTTCCCTTTGTGCTACCAAATGCCTTTTCTATTTTTGATGATTTAGGTTGATCTTTAATTGTCTTGTTTTCATCAATCGTATCCAATTTCTTCTTCTCATGATATGTCCTTACCCGTTGTCTCTCCTTTTCTTTATTGGTTTCATACTCTTCATTTGTTAGTTGCTTCCTTGTTTGTTTCCTCAGCATGGCGGATAATTTTACCTGTAGCATGGTAATGAGAAAAATATTAGTTCCTAAAAAATGAAACCATACAAATAGATTAAATATATGTCATTCAAGGCTTCATACAAAATACTTACAATCATCCTGTAGAAGAGCATGATTACCATAGACAAGCTAGTGGAGCACCACTAGCTTGCTAATGCGGTAGGGTTGACAAGGTAGGGGCAACGTATGCCTCATAGAAATAGGGTCTCATAGTGATGTGACAAGGTAGGAGCATCGTATGCCTCATAGAAATAGGGTCTCACGGTGTGAGACCCTATTTCTATGAGGCATACGATGCTCCTACCTTGTCACATCACTATGAGACCCTATTTCTATGAGGCATATGCTATCATCGTGAGACCCCATTTCTATGAGGCATACACTACCCCTACCTTGTCACATCACCATGAGACCCCATTTCTATGAGGCATACGCTACCCCTACCTTGTCAACCCTACCGCATTGACAAGCTAGTGGTGCTCCACTAGCTTGCCAATTTACACACATGATTTCTCTAATGGAATTCCTTAAAGAAATGTGGTAATGTGGCATGCCATGATTGCAAGATAGGCTCAAAATGGAAGCATGGAATAGGGATTTTAATTTTTTGATAATAATATTTTTGTAGAAATGTATTCAAAATGTAGTAGCATAGACAAGCTAGTGAGATCACTAGCTTTCCAATGCGGTAGGGTTGACAAGGTAGGGGAAGCATATGCCTCATAGAAATGGGGACTCATGGTGAGCTTGGCAAGCTAGTGGTGCTCTAATAACTTACCAATGTAGTAGGGTTGACAAGGTAGGCGCAGCGTATGCCTCATAGAAATGGGGTCTCATGGTACTGTGAGTCCCAATTTCTATGAGGCATACACTGCCCCTACCTTGTCAACCCTACCGCATCGGCAAGCTAGTGAGATCACTAGCTTTCCAAGCTCACTAGATTGCCAATACAGTAGAGTAAAAAAGGTAGGGGCAGTGTATGCCTCATATAAATAGGCTCAAAATGGAAGCATGGAATAGGCATTTGAATTGTTTGACAGTAATGTTTTTGTAGAAATGTATGCAAAATGTGAGTAGGCATAGTACATTGGAAAGCTAGTGAGCTTGGCAAGCTAGTGGTGATCCACTAGCTTGCCAATGCAGTAGGGTTGATAAGGTAGGGGCAGCGTATGATTCAAGGGAAACACACATCACCATGAGACCCCATTTCTATGAGTCATACACTGCCCTTACCTTATGAAACCTACCACATTGGCAAGCTAGTGAGCTCACTAGCTTGTCTATGGTACCACATTTTGCATACATTTCTACAAAAACATTATTGTTAAACAATTCAAATGCCTATGCCATGCTTCCATTTTGAGCCTATGTCTATGAGGCATACGCTGCCCCATTTCTATGAGGCATACACTGCCTCTACCTTGTCTACCATACCTTAGCTTGCCAATGCAGTAGGGTTGACAAGGTAGGGGTAGCCTATGCTTCAAAGGCAACGTACATCACTATGAGACCCAATTTCTATGAGGCATACACTGCCCCTACCTTTTCAACCCTACCACATTGGCAAGCTAGTGAGTGAGCTCACTAGATTGTCAATGCTGCCACATTTTGCATGCATTTATACAAAAACACTAATGTCAAACAATTCAAATACCTTGTCCAAGCTTCCATTTTGAGCCATGATTGCAAGATAGGCTGCACCTTTCCCCATGTTGCTAACTTAGCCTCAAGAATAAAGAGTCTTGAAACAATGGAGAGAAGGGTTAGAATCCCTTGTAGGTAGACTAATCAAGGAAAAATTTAAAATATATCACAACATAAGTGATGAGGTAGGTTTAGTGATGAGGTAAATTTAGAAATAGAGATGAAAACCAAAATAGATTCAAAGATCTATCAATGTGGGAGGAGTATATTCCATTTTTTTAGAGACATGTATGGAAAATTTGGTAGCATAGACAAGACAATCAACTGATTGGTATAACTGTTTGATAAAATACCTCAATGAGATATGTCATCGTAGACTATAATGATTTCAAGATATGCAAATAATAGATTTATTGAAAAGGATTTAGAAAATTTCAAGAATATGTAAATTGTATTGGAAAACCAAATTCAACTACATTTTCCAACACCCCCCATGCCTATACCAAAATAAAAGCTTTGGAGAGTGGTATGCACATCCATGATAAAGGATTGAGAAATGATGTTTTATTTTACTTCCTTATAACTTATGTCATATATATGTATACAAAATGTGGAAACATACACAAGGTGAGTCAATTGTTAAATAACAAAATACCTCTAAGAGATGTGGTTTACAAATGTAATTGGTAAGTGTAAAGAATTGTGTAATTTAAAATGTGCATTGACAAGCTAAGGTTATAATGAAAAACAACCAATGATCAACATGGAATATGCAAAATAAAAAAATGAAAGCAAGCCATAATAGAATGAATGAAAATGTGTAAAGAATTCACACACCTAAAAAACCAAAGTTTCAAATGGAGTTCTACCCAATTATGTAGCCTTTGCTTCTTCTTTCTTTAAACTCCTCAACAATTTAACTTTTTGAAAAGATTGTTCCCCTCCAAACTTCAATTGTATATCACTTTTGAATGGAATTAAGACTTGAATTGATATTATATGCATTTCAACATGAAAAATTTGCTATTTCATGAAAAGGTGGAGGAAAGATCATGAAAAAGGTGGTGGAATGTGAAAAACATGCATGCACACTTCACAACATCATCAAAAAGCTCTTTTCTATCAGAGCACGCACAAAACCAGTAGAATATGTTGAATGTGGGCCTTGAGATCATGAGTATATTGAGTTTTTTACCATTTTTAGAGTAAGCCAAAATGCGCTCGCATTATAATGTGAGCGCGTTATGTCTTGCTAAAAGAATGATCATATCTCTACTAATTCAAAACATGCTTGTGTTATGAGAAAGTTGATTTTTTTATAGGTTTATTTTCTATCTATTTCTCTCTACCCTTTATCCTCAACCCACAACCCTTAATCCCTCTACCCTTAAACCCTCAACCCTCAACCATAAACCCTTAAACCTTCTACCCTCTATCCTCAACCCTCAAACCCCGATACCCTCTACCCTTAACATTGGACCCTCAACCCTAATCCTTCAACCATATGTACCCACAACCCTAATCCTTCAACCATATGTAGGTCCCAACCCTAAACCCTAAACCATCAAACCTATAGGTCATCAACAATATACCCTCAGTTCTCAACCCTCTACCCTATACATTGGATCCTCAACCATCATATATCTTTATCCCTCCCTCTTCTTATCTCCTTCTCTCTATCTCACATATCACTCCCTCCATCTCTCTCAATTCTCTCCCTCCTACCCCCTCTCCCTCTCTCAACCCTCTACCCTCAACCCCTAATCCCTCAACCCTCAACCCTCAACCCTTAAACCATAATCCCTCAACCCTTAAACCCTCTGCCCTATACATTGGACCCTCAACCCTCAACCCTAATCCCCCAACCCTATACCCTCAACCTTCAACCCTCAACCCTCTACCCTCAACCCTAAACCCTAAACCCTAAACCCTAAACCCTTAAACCCTAAACCATTAAACCCTCTACCCTCTACCCTCTACCATATACATTGGACCCTCAACCCTAATCCCTCAACCCTATACCCTCAACTCTCTACTCTCAACCTTAAAGCCTCAACTGTATACCCTTAACCCTAATCCCTCTCTCTTTTCCCTAATCCCTCAACCATATACTCTCAACCCTTAAACCCTTAAACACTCAACCCTAAACCCTAAACCCTTAAACCCTCTACCCTATACCCTCTACCCAATACCCTCTACCCTCAACCCTAATCCCTTAACCCTTAAACCCTTAAACCCACTTAGTAAACTCTCTACCCTACTCCCTCAACCCTCTTGACCCTTAATTCCTCAACCCTCAACCCTCAACCCTCAACCCTCAACCCTTATACCCTTAATCCCTCAACCCTCAACCCTCAACCTTTAAACCCTAATCCCTCAACCCCTATACTCTCTACCTTATACATTAGACCCTCAACCCTAATCCCCAACCCTATACCCTCAATCCTCTACCCTAAACCCTTAAACCCTCTACCCTCTACCCTCTACCCTCTACCCTAAACCCTAATCCCTCAACCCTTAAACCATAAACCATTAAACCCACTTAGTAAAATATCTACCCTAATCCATCAACCCCATTGACCCTAATCCCTCAATCCTCAACCCTCAACCCTTAAACCCTAATCCCTCAACCCCTATACCATCTACCCTATACATAAGACCCTCAACCCTAATCCCCCAACCCTATAATCTCAATCCTATACCCTCAACCTTAAAACCTAAACCCTCAACCCTCTACATTAAACCCTCTACCCTCTACATTAAACCCTCAACCCTTAATTCTAAACCCTCAACCCTTAATCCCTCAATCCTCAATCCTCAACCTTCAAACCATAAACCCTCAACCCTAATACCCTCTACCCTATACATTGGACCCTCAACCCTCATCCTTCAACCATATGCACCCTAAAACCTAATCCCTCAAACCTATACCCTCAACCCAATACCCTGAACCATCAACCCTATAGGTCCTCAACCCTATACCATCAATTCTCAACCCTCTACCCTATACATTGGATCCTCAACCCTCATATATCTTTGTCCCTCCATCCTCTTCTCTCCTTATCTCTATCTCACTTATTCCCCATCTCTCCCTTCCTCCATCCCTCCCTCTCTACCCTAATCCCTCAACCGTATACCCTCAACCCTTAAACCCTTAAACACTCAACCATAAACTATAAAACCTCAACCCTCAACCCTTAAACCCTAAACCCTTAAACTCTCTACCCTCTACCCTCTACCCTCAACCCTCAACCCTAATCCATCAACCCTTAAACTGTTACACCCACTTAGTAAACTCTCTACCCTAATCCCTCATCCTCCTTGACCCTTAATCCATCAACCCTCGACCCTCAAACTTAAACCCTACTCCCTCAACCCCTATACCCTCTAACCTATATATTAGACCCTCGACCCTAATCCCCCAACCGTATACCCTCAATCCTCTAGGTCCTCAACCTTAAACCCTAAACCCTCAGCCCTCAACCCTTAAACCCTAAACCCTCTACCCTCTTCCCTGAATCCAATACCCTCCACCCTCAACCCAATACCCTCTACCCTCAACCCTAATCCCTCAACCCTTAAACCAACTTAGTAAATTCTCTACCCTAATCCCTCAACCCTCTTGATCCTTAATACCTCAACCCTTAAACCCTACTCCCTCAACCCCTATACCCTCTACCCTATACATTGGACCCGATCCTAATCCCCCAACCCGATACCATCAATCCTCTAGGTCCTCAACCTTAAACCCTAAACCTTCAACCCTCAACCCTTAAACCCTAAACCCTTAAATTCTCCACCCTCTACCCTCAACTCAATACCCTCTACCCTCAACCTTAAACCCTCAACCCTCAACCCTTAAAACCTAAAACCTTAAACCCTCTACCCTCTACCCTCTATAATATACATTAAACCCTCAACCCTCAATTATCAACCCTCATCCCTTAAACCTTAAACCCTTAAACCCTCTACCCTCTACCCTCTACCATCTACCCTATACATTAAACCCTCAACCCTCAATTCTCAACCCTCAACCCTTAATACCTCAACTCTAAACCCTCAAATCCTAAACCCTCAACCCCAATACCCTCTACCCTATACATTGGACCCTCAATCATAATCCTTAAAAAATATGTACCCTCAACCCTAATACTTCAACCATATGTAGGTCCTAAACCCTAAACCTTAAACCATCAACCCTATAGGTCCTCAACCCTATACCCTCAATTCTCAACCCTCTAACCTATACAATGGATCCTCAACCCTCATATATCCCTGTCCCTCCTTCCTCTTGTCTCCTCTCTATCTCACTTCTCCCTCCATATCTCTATCCATCGATCCCTCCCTCTCTACCATAATCCCTCAAACTTTGACACTTAAACCCTTTAACACTCAACCCTAAACCCTAAACCCTAAACCCTAAACCCTAAACCATTAATCCCTAAACCCTTAAGCCCTCTACCCTCTACCCTCTACCCTCTACCCTCTACCCTCAACCCTCAACCATCTACCCTTAAACCATTAAACCAACTTAGTAAACTATC